>JAUPMG010197038.1:0-10081 GCA_031762675.1 Pachysandra terminalis
CACGAGTGCTTTTAGTGAGATTCGAACTCAAAACTTGCCTTCAGAGACTCTCACTAGAGCTCAGATGCTATCCACATACTCTACATGTTTGGGCACATCGACTACAACATGCAATGCTACAACTTTCATGCTCTACCCAATACATATGATTGACATCACCAATGTTTCCGTTGACGTGATACTGAATTTCCAAGTCAGTGGGTATGGTAAATCGGTCAAGAGATTACTCATTTTAGAACTGATTTAAGCAAAATCAGAATGCCGTTCACAGTGGGTTTCCCAATAATTGTACTTGGTTGAGTGGCTTCCTTATTCGAAAATCTTAACCAACCAAATCTGATAGTGATAAATGAGTTGAGATCGTGTTAGACCGAAAATCGTCCACCGATGCATACACTTTTGAATGTGATTGGTGCATTCTCCTTTTAAAAAGTATTTTAATCTTTATAATTTAAAAAAGTTAATTTTTTTTTAAAGAGAATATACCAATCAAGTCCACGGTGCACGTACTGATTGACGATTCTCGATATAAAAAATCCTATAAGTAGCCTCTTAATATACAAATTTTAACCAACAAATTATCGTAGTGACAATTTATTATTATTTTTTTTTGAATGGAGATTAAAAGAAAACCGTCCATTATATGCAATCAAATCACAAGTGGAAGTAAATTTCTTAGAAATTGCTGGTCTAATAAGAGAACTCAAATCAAAAGTCTTAGGATCACAAACCCAATCAACATACCATTTTCTTGGTTGGTGATGGGACCATAGTGTAAAGTATCGGTCGATCTCGAGTTGGATTCGTCGATACAATTCAGAATTGACTCGGAATGAGCCGCAATCCCAATTGGATCTCTAAATTATTAAAAAAGTTATAACTCGGTCTGAAATTGAGTCAGATTGTCTGATCTAGACGATATGGCTCAGTTTCAAACGAGCTATCAAGATCGGCCAATACAACTGACCAGGATTGATTTAGGACGAGCCACGATCTCAAGCTGATTCTTAAATTATTAAAAATTCTTTGACTCGGTTTGAAATTGAGTCAAATTGTCCGATCCAGACGATCTGACTCCGTTTCAGACAAGTCAGACCGGATGATCTAATTTGAACCGTCTGATACTCAAAAATGTCTATTTTTTTCTTAAAATAAATTGGACCATCCGATCCAACTCGGTATAGGACTGGCGATTCAATACCGAACTTAAACACTATGGATGGGACAAACAAGAGGAGGAAAAGAAAAAAAAAAAAAAAATCTGTTGTTCTATAGTTGGGTATTTTCAAACTTCTATAGCAGTAAGTAACGTGTAGGACCATCCTTTTTTGCTTTTGCTACAAAATTTCTCTTTTTTCTTTGTATATATAGAGAGTATTGGCAGACACTGCTTGGAAGATAATGTCTTGAACAGAAAGAAAGTAGGAAAAGCAACCTGATGTGGACTTCTTGATGGCTTCCGCACATTGAATGGTTTGCAAATTTCAATAATAGTCAAGCAAGCCAACCCTAGACGGCCGTAGTAAGTGCATGCATCACAAGGTTCATGGTAGTCTCAAATTTTACACGTTACCCTTCTAAGGCTAGCCCCACCTAATCGTTGATGGTGTGGCAGGCGCTTTCTGCTACCCTTTAAGGCTCTCTTTAGATGCCAAGAATATCTCATAAAGTTTGCTAGGAAAGTAATTGAAACACATAAAATGTTGAGAATTCTCTCTTCTCATGAGTTATAGAGAGTGATTCATTTGTATATAAGAAAAAATATACTTTAATCCCTTGAGATTTTTGACAATTACAATTAGATTCCTGAGATTTTTAAAATTATAATTGTTTCTTTTGTCGGAAACTTTAAGGGAGTCGGTCAACTAACGACACTGAGTAATTGACTGATATATTCCTTATAAACCGTTCTTCATCAATCGTTTGCTTTGTTTTTCTTTCTTTTTTCCTCTTTGATGAATGATTCAAATGTCGTTAGAGCATAATGGATCTTTAATCGAGAGACTAAGTGGGATATTTTAGATTTAAGATTTATCTACTTTATCTAAAAGTTATTTAATTCTTTATAAGGAGTATAGCAGTTAATGACTCAGTGTCGTTAGTTGATCGACTCCCCTCAGGCCACCTTCCCCTTGGATCGAGAACTTAGTGAATATGAGCCACCCACTATCTCTAACAGAATGTGTAGATGTGGGTAAGCTTGATTAGTAGAATTGATAATCCCTAATATCAAGGAATTTACATATAATCAGTTACCCTTTCTCTCCATGTTTATGTTGATCACATTCTAATCTTTCCAAATATGTCCATGCCTATGCTGTCTTCTTGCTATTATGATAGCTCTACTCATAACAATTGGAGTTGTCATTCGAGAGATGTTGTAGGAATATTTATAACTATGACAAAATATTTTGATTTGATGATTGGATAACAAGAATGAATGAGAAAAGTTTTCATTTAACCATTTTACCCTTTATCAGGAAGAAAATTTTGTTGGTAAAGGGTCAGGTGGGGAATGTGCTCCTCCTGACAATTTTATTTTCCTTTTATCTTCTTTTTACATTGCCCTTCCCAAAAATCCAAATTTAAGGGCTAATCTCTCTATCTCTATACACACACACACAAATATATATAAAGAGAGAGAGAGAGAGAGAGAGAGAGAGAGAGAGAGATTATAATTCAGTTTAAATTGATTTGATTTATATTATATACACTAGAGCATTGATTGGTTTTCGATTTGTCAAAATCTTGAAACTCAGCCCAAACCGAAGTCGATTTTACATAAAATAAATATTGCTTATGATATAAGAACAGAATTAAAATTTATGTCCAAGTTTCTTATAAATTTCTTGCTAACCAAACACACAATTACATAATTTTTAAAATCCAAACAGCTTCATAAAAGTTATTTTCACTTTCTTACATTTTTTCACACATATTACTTTTTGGCATTTTCTTAGTAAACAAACGGAGCCTTAGTCATTTGCACTCCATAACTCCAATATTTGCTTCTACTCTACAATACATTACATCATGGATGACTAGCTATCTGTCCCAAGAAAGATCATCGAACATTCTACTTTACTGCCTCACCCCGTCCCGCGTCCCTCACTTTTTACCTTAGCGCTATGGTCAGCATTCACACCAACAAACCGACATAAAACCCTCCTCTTTATAAGGCTCCTTCGTCCTCCATTCATATCGACAACTGTGTATTTCTCATATAGATAGGTAGAGACAGATAGAGATAGCGAGAGGAAGAGATGGGTGAGGTATCGATAGAGGTAGAAACTGTGTCCATGCCGGCGGAAGACGCATGGATCCATTCGTCTTCCTTGAGCCTCTCACCATCCAAGACCTCCAGAACTGTAAGTCTAACAACTCCGAGCTTTATTACCCCTTTCGATAGCCCGACGAGCATGCAAGGCTACTTAGAAGAAGTCGGGCATATCTACAAGCCTGAACAATCGCCGGAAGCTTGGCTTCCGATCACAGAGTCCAGAAACGGAAACGCCTACTTCGCTGCATTCCACACCCTCAGCTCTGGAGTCGGAATCCAGGCCCTTCTTCTTCCTGTTGCATTCGTCACCCTTGGATGGTAAGGATTTTTGGCCCTAAACTCGAGAGATTCTTCTGAGTCGACTCATTTTTAACAGTTCAAAAATTGTTCGAAAACGTACGGTGAGAGTCGTCCGATCGGCCTTATTGCAGACCGGGCGGCTAAAGCTGGTTTATTCGGACCGGACTTTTACGCGGACGGCGGATACGTAACGATATACTGTTTTATCTGTTTTCTGTTTTTTTTTTCAATCGCAGGATTTGGGGAATCATTTGTCTGACACTGGCGTTCGTGTGGCAGCTATACACGCATTGGTTACTTATCCAACTCCACGAATCGGTGCCTGGAACGCGTCACAGCAGATACCTCAAACTCTCAGTAGCTGTTTTCGGTAAGCATGGGAACATATTCTCCCTAGTCCCTAGAAAAAAAAAAAGAATAGCAACAATGTCTCATTTCAGTGTAAATTTATATCCTGGTAGGGGTATTTGTTACGTACCCAGACACAATTCATCGCAATATGATTGGTGGGACCCACACAAAACAAAAATGTCCTAATTTATATGATATCAGGGTACATAAAAATTATCCTGTCTGGACATAAATTATTTTTTTCCAATAATGTATATGAGTTGCCCAAGTCTTATATCCTGTTTGGACATAAAATTATTTTTCTCCAATAATGCATATGAATTGCCTAAATCCCTCTTTTTGCAACTGCTACTCCAGCCATATCGTCTGGAGCATAAAAGTTGTAGCATCTATTGCAATGCGCAGATCACGCATTCACAAGAGTGCATGAATTCAGATGTGTGTAATGCGTGATGGCATCTGAACGCATAGTGTGCATCCGCATATATCTGTAGATGTGACGTGTGCCTATACTTGCTATAATAGATGCTACAACTTCCACGCTCAAGATGATATGCTCCGTAGAGCACATAGATCTTGAGGCATATAGGATCCTAGACTCAAAAGATTGGCTTCGCTAAGGGAGCATGTATCGACTGCAATATTTTCGTATAATATTTTGTGTAACAAGACTTGTGATTGGTCATTTTGTATTAAAAAATACAATTGCAATTCTTATTGCAACATATGTTGTAGGAAAATGCTGCAGACGATATTTTAGCTTTGAAAGATTGTAAACAAGGGTCCCGCATCCTCTACAACGGGATGGTTACATCCATTCTTGCAGCTCCATTTAAAGGAAGCCACGTGAGTACCAATAATACAGAGTACCGTACACTTATACAAGGTATCGGTGACTTATTCATGGGGTACCTTGTCCACGTGCCTTTGGGACCACAGCCAATACAATATGTTCCCTTATAATCTAAGATTAAAAAAACAAAAGAAAAAGTGTGATGATGTAATGGAACGTGTATTAATTATCAGGTGAAAAGCTAGGGAAGATGGCAACATTATTCCCCATCATGTATCTATCAGGTGGCACATGTGTGACCTTCATCATCATCGCCGGAAATACAATGAAGCTTTTATTCCAATCCGTATTTGAGGCCACATCCATTGAAAAGCCATTAACAACCATAGAATGGTTCTTGGTGTTCACATGCATTGCCATTATTTTAGCTCAGCTCCCCAACTTGAATTCTGTAGCTGGAGTTTCGATCATCGGTAGCGTCACAGTGCTAGCCTGTTGTACACTGATATGGGCAACCACCGTTAACAAAGGCAGGGCTCCAGGTGTGTCTTACGACTCGTTGAATACGAAACCAGAGATTGCAAAGCCTTTCTATGTCTTCAATGCACTTGGATTGATTGCTTTTGCCTTCAGAGGCCACAATGTTGTGCTTGAAATACAGGTTAATTTTTTTTCTCTTGTGCTTCTTTATCAAAGGATTTAAAATGGAAACAAGGAACCTCTTGTGAACCCTTAGAGAAGGTTGACACGTGTCTTTGGCAGGCACACAACTTTAATTGGCTCCGATTAAAGTTGTGGCTCCCATGTTCACTATTTTCTTATGGTTTTAAAAATTGTAGTTCACCTTTCTTAAGGAGACCCATATGTAAATGTGTCAACTTTATGTGAAGTTCATAAGAAATTCATGTGATCCAAATCACAGAAGATCCTCGCCCTTAAAATAGGGTTTATTGGGTTCAGTGCCACCAAAGCAATAGACCGATGAGAAACAAAATTTCCCTCCCCTTCCCACTTCCCCCTCCCTTTCTTTTTGGGGCTTTGTCAGGTAGGGGCTTCCAATGTATGTACAAATGAGCCTTTCGTGCTACCTTGACATGATAAGGCTCATGCCTTTCGTGTTGTGCCATACCTAATTTCAAGCCTCCCAGGCTCAGCACGTCACAGGGCATGATTATAATCGTGTCAGACCATGCCAAACCGTATTAGGCTGCTTCAGGCTTTGCCTATAATTTGGCTAAAAACCCAATTGGGTTTGTGCCCAATAGTGCCGTGGGACATCGCCCCAAGCCCTACACGACACTATAAGGTCTATCGTGTCGTGCCTAATTTCAGGCCCAGCATGGCATGGGTCACGATCATTATTGTGCCGGGCTGGTCGTGCTTCGTGCTTTGCATATAATTTGACTAGAAACCCAATCGGCTTCGTCCCCAATCGTGCCTGAGTCATACCATGCTGAGCACCATGACCCCCAGGCCCTGCCCAACACTATAAGGCCTATCATGCAGTGTAGTGTCGTGCCCGGGACGAATCGTGATGTGTAGAGCCTATGCACAAACCAAATCGTGCCAGGCCGGGCTGGCACACGTGGCCCAGCCCATTGTACATCCCACAATGTGGTTTAAGACCTATCCATAAAAACCAGTTTGAAGGTGGATCCAACAAACTTCCCCTCGTTAGTTTTGATATGAAGAAGGAATTTTTTATATATTTTTTTAAGGGTATTCGTAAGAAATAATTACAAGTTTCATTAATGCAGGGAACAATGCCATCAAGTGTTAAATATCCATCTCGTGTGCCAATGTGGAGAGGGGTGAAGTTCGCATACTTTCTAAAGGTTATGTGTTTATTTCCTCTAGCAATAAGCGGCTATTGGGCTTATGGAAACTCGGTAAGCACCAAAATTTAACAACATAATTCATTTCATGTTGATGTTGTTGTTGATCTTCCCCTTTTAACATAAGCAACTTGGGCTTTGATGTTTTTTTTTCGTCTCCAGATACCTGCAAATGGTGGGATATTGGGAGCCTTGCCTGAATTCCATAGTCACAATTCATCAAGGTTGGTGATGGGTTTATCATGTATATTAGTACTGCTCAGCTGCTTGTGCTCATTCCAAATCTACGCCATGCCGGTTTTCGACAACTTGGAGTTCGTATACATTAGCAGGAGGAATAAGCGGTGTCCGCCGTTGCTTCGGTTAGGGATCAGGGTCTTCTTTGGATGCTTAACCTTTTTCATTGCCGTGACATTCCCATTCTTGCCATTTCTGGCTGGGCTAATCGGAGGAATAGCATTACCCGTAAGCTTAGCATACCCATGTTTCATGTGGATTATGATCAAGAAACCCCAGCGATACAGTTTGACTTGGTGTTTTAACTGGGGACTGGGAACCCTGGGCATGATTCTGAGTATGCTAGTGATCGCCGGTGCAGTGTGGAATATAGCGTACAAAGGCATGAGATTTAACTTCTTCAAGCCGTGATTCACACTAGCAGAGATTAAAGAAAAGCATATTAAACATCGCTGTGTTTGTGAATCAAGAGAGAAAAAAATGTACAAGTTTACTTCATTTGACGAGTAATATCCACTTTGCATGGGTCGTTGATCTTGACAAGATAAAGAACAGGGGAAGAGCAGTGCAAAGAGAGGGCAAGGCGGTAGGCGCTCTGTTTTACCGGGCTGACATGCAGAGCTGAACAATTTTTCAGCATTCATGCAATCGGTGTTTAGCGATCAGTGGGCAGCATCTCTTACCAACTTCGATGGTAAAACAATGTATATGTCAATACTCTCTCTCTCTCTCTATGCCAAGATGTATTTACCATGTAGCATTGAACAAATGAATGCACGAACAAGGTTTTACTAAATCCAGGAGATCAAATTTAAATTTTGAGCAAAAATATATATATTTATGCTATATTATATTGAAAAAAAAATGAAAGATATACACAGCCCACAGGTTTAGCAACAACGACATAAGAGAACATCGACGCAAGTCTATGGTCTTGATTTTGCTTCGATTTCCTGTGTTGTAGGCAGCGGTTCGAAGCCATAAGTGCTGCGTCGATCGCAACAGAAGTTGTAAGAATTTCTGCAAATGCCTTTACTGAAAGGATACACTCTTTCTGGAATCCCTCTGCACAACAAAAAACTTCTATTCAAATATATATATATATATTTTTTTTTTTTTTTGGATAAACCAACCTATATACAGATCTGGACATGGTTTCATCCTTCAAATTGCCATGACACCACAGCTTCCATCAGGGAATTGATGACCCATATTGGCAAAGAAATCCACTGCTTGAATTCCTTCCCAAGAAACTTCACTAAGAAGCAGCATTATAGAACTTCCCAGAAAACTTGACCAGGTATTCTATGATACAGAGTATTTGAAAAACCAACAGAATTCCCACAACTGAAAAAATGGTTTTCCCATGTAGTAAAAAAATGTGATTTGCCAACTAAAGGGGATACTTGTTCTTTAAGTGTCCATCAAGGTAGTCATGATCAAGAATGGACAATAATCAAGCAGCTAATGATAGTTTGTCAACTAACTTATCCTTGCTTCTTAAAACACATGATGGTTGAACAAACAATTTTTTTCTAGAAAAGCTTTTCTTTGGTAGCCTTCACTAGCATCTCCAGATTTCGCAGGAGTAAAAAACCCTGAACCTCCCTCTACAAGGGGTTGGGAGTCAAAAACATTTTGTATCCTCAAAATCACAGTGAATTTTTCAATTGTCCAATAAGTCAGAATTTTCAAAAGTCTCTTTATTAACCTGGTCCGTTTTGACATATAAACTTTTCTGATTCATCCAACAGAAGGTGGATACGTCAATGATTGCATTAACCATTGACTACAAACTCAAAATTTGCACAACTTAAAGACATAAAAGCAGTAATATCAGCATAAACTGAATGCAACATACCTTAAATACGGGATGCGTCGTCTTCTTACAAGTTCGTATGTAGTCTGATTTGTAAGAACAAGATAGCTGTAGC
Organism: Pachysandra terminalis; assembly: GCA_031762675.1. Taxonomy (NCBI): domain Eukaryota; kingdom Viridiplantae; phylum Streptophyta; class Magnoliopsida; order Buxales; family Buxaceae; genus Pachysandra; species Pachysandra terminalis. The sequence continues at coordinate 8,731 of JAUPMG010197038.1, forward strand.
ACAGCAATCGTCAAAATTAGAACACTTAGTGGTTCAGCTTTTGGGATAAGACAATTTCAGAACAAAAAGTTTAATTTAGAAGCTCAATTAACAAAATGAGAAAAAGAAAGGAAATACAACAATTTACTTCATTTGCTCAGATGTGAAGATGAAAAGTGGGTTACATATGCATATAAATATGTGTAAGAATACACAAACATTCCTGAACTTCTCTTAGGTAAAATACAGATCACACATTTGATTGAATAACAAAAATCAGATGTTCAAAAATGTCCATTCCACCTTCACTAAAACTTGAGATAACCCAATTATCCTCCAAGATTTATTTCTCCCAATTATGTTGTAAAACACTAAGTGCACACAGGTTATATCTGTTTCCAGTGTTTTCAATCTTAAATTAAGTCTTAAAACAAGAATATTCATCACGCATATCAGAAACTATATCCTCATTACAAACTTTTGGCCCCAATATCAAGCTTGATATTGTCTTTCATTGAAGATATTTTTCACCACAAATAACCAAACAATTGAATTAATCCCTCCTTACATACCCAATGATCAGCAAATAGATTTTCCAACCTTTGTTGATGTATTGAAAGATTACAATAGCAAGACACGAGTTAAAGTTGCATTAGACCATGTCTTCTCTGACATTTTTATGTTGCTAGATATCATCTTATGCAATTCTGGTCTTTGCTTTCAAATTTTCAAACCTCGAGTGAAGATTCACATTAAGCTACACATACAATCTCTCATGATGTTGACCACCACATCTATTAAAATATGAATTGAGTACGAAAGAGTGATGTGATGCCATTAGAACAAACAATTTTGACATGGATGGCACAACGGCATTTAAAAATAATGCATAAACCTGTGGAAAAATAATGACTTGATAATATATGTGGGATATAGGATGGAAGCTGCCTTTTGTATATCTTACAAAAACCAACTTGTAAAAGGTAAAGAAGCATCATTTCACCAAACAGAAAGTAATGAAACAAATATGCATCCTGATTTACTTGGGTCCATACAACAATTGACAAAGAAAGAGTCACGCCACAATGTTACTAAGAAATTGAACACCAAATATATAATAAGATCAGTTATTTTGCGGCACATAAAATTAGACTTGCCTATGGAAAAGAAGCAGCAGGAGCAGAAAGATAAGGCAAAGAGACGAAGTGGCCAAAAGCAATATCACAATTCCATCCTTCCACCTGATAGGACATTCCAATCCAAAATATGGTTTCAGATTAAGTACATGAAGTATCGACACAAAATGGTTAGATGGCCAAAGGAATCTCGTCATTATAAACCAGTGGCAGCTTCCATAACACAACTGATATCA
>JAUPMG010197049.1:0-10080 GCA_031762675.1 Pachysandra terminalis
GAAATACGAGGTGAAGGTGACGCTTGGACTGGATTACCCATGTAATTGGAAAAATCTGGTTCGGGACGTTACAAATAACCTGATCTAAGGGTAGAGAATTAAGCTTCTAAATTCTAGATTACTAAGTTCCTAAGAATCTATATAAACTCTAGGTCTTGGTGAACAATGGGAGATTGATCCATTACTTGGTGATGAAGGAAGAAGAAGAAGAAGGTTTGATTCACAAACACCAACCAATTTCCAAGGTAAAAGTATTCAAGTAAAGCACTATTTTCGATTAGAAATAGGTGGCTATGTAATATTCTTTGAGTACGGCATAGTCTATTATTATTTCTACTAATTAGTTCATAAAGTTAACTCTAAATATAATTTTCTGGTTTTTATACAATGATAGGATCAAGTTGATTGAGGTTTTGAGTAAAGTGATTATTGGGTTTTGTGTGGATTTATGAGCTAAGTAGTGTTTGTTAATGAGTTTTGTGATATAAGGATGAGACGGATTGAAAATAAGAAATTTGTGATGAAACACAATTCTCGGCAGACTACGCAATATACTGAATGGTGTATCGAGAAACACACAGGAAACTCGGCATACCGAAAGGTATACTGAGCCACAACTACTAGAATTTTGGCTACTGCTGAAGGGACCTCGGTATACCAAATAGTATAATCAGGCCCACAGACAAAAAAATGAGGTTATTATTTGAGTTTCTGAGGGAGTTCAATATACCAAAAGGCCTACCGAACCACCCAAGGATAGTTCTCGGCATACTAAAGGGGAGACCCTCGGTATATAAAAATTGCAAAGATGGTCCTATTTACTTGAAATTATACAGGCACATCAATAACGACTATTTGAGACTGCCTATGATGTTAGAAATTGAATTTGATGATTTATTAGTAATAATGACACGTTGAGGAGGAATTTTGATATTTATTGGACATGTGATATTTTGATATGAATGCCTAATGATTCTAAACTCACTGTGATCATGTTAATTAGTTCAAAATACAATTGGTCATACACTAACTTTGTTTGTTTAGTTACTGTGCACATCTCACTTGCATATCATTGACTATATAGCTTCATGACCTTGAAAAGGTCCGAATGCCTTGAATTGTCCTTTGGTTCCATAATTCTGGAACTTATGACTATCATGAGTGTTATTATAATCTGGAAATTATAATGTGGTGAGGAAGTCACAGTTTTATGTTTTGAGGGGCAAGCTATTCCAATAGACTAAACTCATTGTGATGATGTTAATTAGTCAAAATACAATTGCTCATACACTAACGTTTTTTGCACATCTCACTTGCATATCATTCACCATGTAGCTTCATGACCATGAAAAGGTCTGAATGCCTTGAATTGTCCTTTGGTTCCATAATTCTGGAACTTATGACTATCATGAGTGTTATTACAATCTAGAAATTATAATGTGGTGAGGAATTCACAGTTTTATGTTTTGAGGGACTAGCTGCCCCAATAGACTAAATTTTTGTTTCACCCAAGGTGAGGGATAGGCCTTGTATGATGGTCCCAAGATACTTGTGGTAAGATGATAGGTGAGGGAAAGTTCACATTGGTGAGGCCCAATACCTGAATCATAAGAGTGAAATTCTATTACTAGATCGGCTAATGTATGTTTCACGAGGGAAGGCTCTCATTGGTGAGGCCTTGGGATGGGTCCCTATGATCGAAAATAAGTGAGGGGATTGTGACCTCTAAGTTGATGTCCCTAGAAACTATTTTGTGCATATAGAATAATTTACTATTTTTGCCATGTATTGGGGATGAGTTCTGGGTGAATAATCTTAGGTAGCATGATTAAGATCCTGTGTGGAACCTAAACTACTAGAATGCCAAACAGAATGCATATTTGCACATCATATTATTGCGCATGAAGCACATGTAGTGGTTACATATATAGTTCCATGAGCATGCATTCATAATTGAACCAGCATATTGCATTGCACATCTCATTAATATCATTATTTGCATATACTAACTGTTTTGTTTCTATTTATGGATTACCATTGAAGAGTGGCATTGTCTCTACTTCAATCTTAAGTACTATTGGACATGTTTACTTACTAAGCTAGTGTAGCTTACGCTTTCGAGCACAGCATATTTCGGGACCTATAGATGATGGACAACAGGACCATGAGGACCGACATGGAGGACATGAAGACGATGGAGATATTAGTCATTATTGGGACTTTATTTGATGATTTTAATAGAATTTGTAATAGGGCTTATTTGCTGTAGTTTAGTACTTATTCAGTTTGATTTTCAATAGTTAATAGGGATTGATTTGAAGCATTAGACTAGTTATATTTTATTTCCTTTGTTTTCTGTTTGAAATTCGTTTTGTATTGAATATTATTCATAATTATACAATTTTCCAGAACTTTATCTTATGCATTATCTTACTTAATTCAATGATTTGGTAATGTATTGCTTTTCCACTCCCATTGGGATATGGGGTGAGAGTTACAACTTAAATTTGGGGACTCCATTGAGATTTTCAGGTTTAGGATGCGAAAAAAGTGGTATCAGAGCCTAAGTCTGATGTTTTCAATCAATCCCAAAAGTTTTTGTATGATGATTTTCTAGAAGTTTTCTTTGTGTTGATATTTAAAAGTTTTCTTTGTGTTGATTGTTTACTACTAACATGGGTTGCTAACTTAAGTGTAAGCAGATTTCTTTTATTTTACAGACTTATTAATCATCATATTTTCAGAATGGCAAGTAAAAGAAGAGGTAATATGGGTGCTAGTTCAACTGGAGTTGACGATCAAAATCCAGAACTTGTTGGAGTTTACCAAGCATTGGGAGAGATGACTGCATTGATGCAACAATCACAAGCTCAATCTCAATCAAAGCGATGATAATCTGAAGCATAATGGAACACTCGTAGCATTGAGAAGTTCAAAAAGCTTAGACCTACTGTTTTTAAAAGAACAACCGATCCGATGGAAGCACAAGCATGGATAGATTCTTTGGAGCACATCTTTGAGGTGATGGAAGTGGATGACAAAGAGATGGTTTGATTTGCTGTATTCATGCTAGAAGGCGAAGAAAGAAGGTGGTGGAAATCTGTCTTGGAAATAGTAGAAATTCAAATTTGGACAGACTTCAAGGTAAGAATTTGTTTAGAGTATTTTTCTAAAACTATTAGAAAGGAAAATGAGCTGGAATTTATGAAGTTGGAACAAGGATCCATGATCGTACTGGAGTATGTAGCAAAGTTTATAGACTTGTCTTAATTTGCCATGTATGCGGTTGATGAGGAAGAGAAGAAGGCATTCAGATTCGAAAGTGGATTAAGGCTTAACATCAAAAGTAGATTGATCGTACAAGAATTCACCAAGTATCACGAAAAAGTTAATTGTGTTCATAAGGTGGAGAAAGACATGCAAGAATTCCATAGGACTCAAGACCTAAAGAAGGAAAGAAACTTCATAAATTTCTAAGCAGATTTTTAGAAAAGGCAAGGGACACATGGACCAACTAACACTTAAGACTTTGAAAATTCTCGCATGAGGTGCATCAACTGCGAAAGAATGGGACATCATCAAAGAGAATGTTGGTTGCCAAGGAAACCATAACAAAATTCATTCCAAGGACAGCAACAATGTTTTCCAAAACTTCATTACCAACTTAATTAGAAATCGGTACAAGAACAACAACAATTGAAAGGAAATAAGAATGAAGCACTGCAACAGAAACAACCTCAACAAGTGAAAATCTACGCTTTAGAACAGCAACAAGGTGAAGTAACATAATCTATTGTTAAATCTCTCAGTTCAATAAAAGTTCGAATTTCACAGGATCATATTAAAGGTAAGTAGCATATTAAAGTTAAGTATCCACAACTTTTCCATCAGTTTAGGGAATTTCGAATACGAAATTTTCTTAAGGAGGATAAATTGAAATAACCCAAACAAAAATAATAGGGTTAACGTATAATTAATAAAGGCTTCAAGGTTAATTTAAAATTTTAGTAAATAGCTGTCATGTTTGACTTTGACTTCTTATGATTGGTGGGTTGTACTATAGGAAACTACGTGGAACACACATTAAGTTATAACATGTGGCTAGGATCTTGTCCGAATCTTCAAATATAAATTAATTTCTGAGATTTAGCAAAGAATTAGAAACAACCCTCTATTAGAAAGGATTCAGATTAAGAAGTAAATAGTAACTAGCCGACTAAGAGTAGGATACTAATTCAAAGTAAAAAATTAGAAACAACTCTTTATAAGAAGGAATTCAAATTAGAAAGTGACTAATAACTAACCAACTAAGGCTAGGATACTATGTGACATCTCGGATACCGATACCCGAATCCCTAGGTGGGTGACATAGATCACGATGTGAGATCTTCGGGCTCCCAACCACGGAACGTGGCTAGTAACAACAAACCATAATAAAAGCCTAATATTTGCTTCTATTAAATCAAAATCAGAGTGCAAAAGACAACATACATAAATTAAACATAGCTTCAGAAGAGCCTACAACCCATAAATCCATATCTAAAAAATAACCATATACATGGTTCTACTATAAAGCAGTAAAGATAACTAAACATCATCGAGTCCACGCATCATCCAACTCCCTTAGCCTGCAACATGAAACGTTGCAGTGAGCTTGGAATGCCCAAATAAGATACAATTCCGATAACCATCTTCATAGAACACGTTAGTCCAAAGAGTATACAACATCATTTTAAGCATCATACAATCACATGCTATATGTCAACTCCTAACCTTGTAATCATATTCTATCATAGCTACTACATCATATTAATTCATCATCATGGCATCAACACAATCATATATTTGAGTGAAAGTAAACAGCAGTCCCTATAGCTTTATGATTTCAACATGTCATACATTCCACGACACTAATCAGTCCATAAACACATACTCCATCATATCCGCAAGTCTATAATATCAACAAATAACCACGTACAACAATCTTCAGAAGTCTAGTGCCAACAAGTCAACAATAACAATGAGTCCATATCAACAACATCAACAAATCAATTTACACCAACAAGTGAACAATTCTCATATCAACAATATCAACAAGGCGGCAATCACAAGTTCCATAATATCCACAAGACAACACATACCACTCCCGGTGATCAGCCGGTTTTCAAGTTACCTTGGCCTCCACTTTAATACAGCTGGATGAGACTTTATTATCAAGAAATATCAATTGCAAGGCTTTCACTTTAATACAGCTGAATACTGACTCTCTTAATCCCATGTTGCGCAGCATGGTTTCGTAAGACTTTGAACCTACTCGGGCTCAATTCTTGTAGCTATTTCCAAAACCTTTCTGGGAATCCATACCCAAGGATGGTCCACCCCTAACCATTTCTGGGAATCTACACCCAAGCATTGGTCATCCCTAACCATTTCTGGGAATTTATACCCAAGGATTGGTCATCCCTAACCTTTTTGGGAATATACACCCAAGGACGGTTACCCTCAACAACGAATTACCTTTTACGGAATATACACCCAAGAAGGTCTTGCGTAAGGATGAGTCCCAAAATTTTTAGGGGTTAACACCCAAGGAGGTCTTGCGTAAAGACGAGTCCCACAACATTTAGGGATTAACACCCAAGGACGTCTTGCGTAGATTCAAGTCCCACAACATTTATGGATTAAAACCCAATGAGGTCTTGTAAGAAGACGAGTCCCTCAACAACAAGTTCTAATCTCCTGGCTAACCTGACCAACCATCAAAACAAACCTGTAGGATTTCCGGTGACAGGATTCTTCGGAAGCTGCCTGGGGCCCATACACCCGACAAATCCTTAGAACCACATCACCAGTATCCTTTCAAAAAACAGTCAGATATCCAGTGGTAACACCCTTCAGAAGCTGTCTGGGCTCCCATTCACCCGAACAATCCTTAGGAAACCATCACGAGATTTCTTTCCATGGCATACATGCACAATCAACTATAATTATCTCATGCAACACATTATTTATTGTACACATTCATTCCACAAGTCAATTGATCAGTTATTCAAGTTAAACAATTCTGGAAATCTGGTGTGTACATATATTGGGTCTTCGACAGAGGCATCGGTGGACCAAGGCTTGCCGAACACCTTAATTGCACTAAAACTAAGTCTCTATTGGTGGAGTGGTTGGTGGACCGACCCTCACTGTGAAATCTGGTGGTTGTCGGCAGAGGCATCGGTGGATCGAAGCCTGCCGAATAGCAAAAATGGTCTATAAACTAGTCTCTGTCGGCAGATCCGTCGGTGGATTGACGTCTGCCAATCTACGCGATTCTGGGTTTTTCTTGGTTTTTTCGTGAGTTTCTAAATCCAATTCTAGGCAATCTAATACATTCAAAATCACTTGTAAACACATATAGACTTCCGAAAACATCGCTAAACAATATTAGATCATTCAAAACACATCATTCCAACCTATTTTAATTAGGAATCAAACGTACATCATAATCATGAAATCTGGAAATCACAAGCGTTCTACCAAGTTCATAGCAAACAAAACCTATATTAATGACTTCAGTAATCCCACGAGAACTTATTCAGATAAGGAATCTTACCGATTATGCTTGTTGATCCTAGTTTGTTCTTCCTTCCTTCCTTCCTTCCTTCCTTCTTCTTCTTCTTCTTCTTCTTCTTCTTCTTCTTCCCTCTCAGCCAAAACCCGAATCTCCTCTTACCTTTGAAGTGAATGTCCTCCTCCAATTCCCTCTCTTTTATAGACTTCAGATCTTCTCCCTCTTCTTCTTTCCAAATCCAACGAATCTCTTGCTCTCCTTCTACAGTCTTGAACGCACCTTCCTAATCCCATCTATCCTTGAATTAGAAACTCCTCTCTCTCCAACACAAATATAATATAATTACTAATCTAATCTTTCCTATTCATTATAAATTTTCTAGAATACGTACTAGTGCAACCCAATTCCTTTTATTGAGTTACACGCGAACATCTTATTCCAGCTGAATTAATTTAGTTTAATTACTTTAGACTCTCCCATAACTCCTATTAATTACACTTTAGGCCCAATACTTCCACTCAATTACAATCTAACCCAATATTTTCACTATTATAACTTATCCAATTTATTTAACACCTTTAAACAATCACATAATAATAATTATTATTTATTATCCGAATCCGGGTCACTACATACTAATCCAAGGGCCGAGATTTAAATAACCTGATCCAAGGGTAGAGAATTAATCTTCTAAATTCTATATTAGTAAGTCCCTAAGAATCAATATAAACTTTAGGCCTTGCTGAACAATGGGAGATTTATCCATTGCATGAAGAAGAAGAAGAAGAAGAAGAAGGCGTGATTCTCAAACACCAACCAATTTCCAAGGTAAGTATTCAAGTAAAGCAATATTTTCGATTTGAACTAGGTGGTCATGTAATATTCTCTGAGTATCATATAGTTTATTATTATTTCAACTAATTAGTTCATAAAGTTAACTCTAAATATAATTTTTTGGTTTTTATACCATGATATGATCAACTTGATTAAGTAAGGTTTTGAGTAAATTGATTATTGGGTTTTGTGCAGATTTTTGAGCTAAGTAATTTGTGTTAATGAACTTTTTTAATATAAGGATGAGAAGGATTGAAAATAAGAAGTTTTTGATGAACTGGAACATTCGGCAGACCACTCGATATACCAAATGGTGTACTGAGAGACACACAGGAAACTCGACAGGCACTCGGCATACTAAAAGGTATACCGAGCCACAACTCCTAGAGTTTTGGCTAATGGACAAGCTCCCAAAGGGACCTCGGTATACCGAAGCCCACAGAAAAATGGGGTTAGTGGTTGAGCAGCCGAGGGAATTTAGTATACCGAAAGGCCTACCAAACCACCCAAGGATAGTGCTCGGCATACTAAAGGGGAGACCCTTCGTATGCCGAAAATTGCAAAGATGGTCCGATTTACTTAAAATTAAACATGCACATCAATAAGGACTATTAGAGACTGCCTATGATGTTAGAAATTGAATTTGATGATTTATTAGTAATTATGACATGTTGAGGAGGAATTCTGATATTTGCTGGACATGTGATATTTTGATGTGAATGACTATTGATTCTAAACTCGTTGTGATCATGTTAATTAGTTCAAAATACACTTGCTCATACACTAACTTTGTTGGTTTAGTTACTATGCACATCTCACTTGCTTATGATTGACTATGTAGCTTCATAACCATGAATAGGTCTAAATGCCTTGAATTGACCTTTGTTGCCATAATTCTGGAAATTATGACTAACACGAGTGTTATTACAATCTAGAAATTATAATATGGTAAGGAGTTCACATTTTTATGTGTTGAGGAACTAGCTATCCCAATAGACTAAATTTTTGTTTCACCCAAGGTCAGGGATAGGCCTTGTATGGGGGTCCTAAGATACTTCTGGTAAAATGATAGGCAAGGGAAAGTTCACATTGGTGGGGCCCAATATCTGAATCATAATAGTGAAATTTTGTTTGTAGAACGGCTAATGTATGGTTCACAAGGGAAGGTTTACATTGGTGAGGTGATGGGACTAGTCCCTAGGATCAGAAATAAGTGAGGGGATTGTGCCCTCTCAGTCGAAGCCCCTAGAAACTATGTTGTGCACATAGGATAATCTACTATTTCTGCCATGTACTGGGGATGAGTTCTAGGTGAATCATCTTGAGTAGTATGATTAAGATCATTTGTGGAACCTACACTAATCGAATGCCAAACAACATGCATATTTGCACATCATATTATTGTGCATGAATCATATGTGGTGGTTATATAGATTGTTGAATTATCATGCATTCATCCATTAAAAATTGAACCAGCATATTGCATTGCACATCTCATTCATATCATTATGTGTATATACTAATTATTCTATTCTAATCTATGGATTACCATTGAAGAGTGGCATTGTCCCTACTTCAATATTAAATACTGTTCGACTTTTTTTTTTTGGAAGGTAAGGTTTAAGTTTATTTATAAAAAGAAAATGAGGATATTACAATCCAAGATAGAAGGCTATAAGATAGCAAAAACAAAGATCTAAACAGTAGAGCAACTGGGGAGAAGAGAGACAAAAAGCCAATATTGGGTGGCAAACAGCAACGATACCACACATTACATTGTAGTTACACTAAAGTTCCAGTCAACTAGGAGTTTACTGATTTTGCTGTATCCTGAACACAGTAGGACTTGGCAGGACTGGATCCTAAACTCCTTAAAGCTTTTGTCGCCAAATTTAAATAATATTTTATTTGATTTATTTATGCGTTCATGCATGTTATTATGTGTTTATTTAGATGTAGGAGTTAATTGAGATTATTAGTTTGGTTATAAGGGTCCTTATGTAAATAAGTATGGTATTGGGTTACATCTATTAATTATAAATTTGAAATTGTTTGAATTCTTCCACGCACAGATTAACGAATCCGCCGGAGGAGGGGGTTGAGGTGGCATTCGGTTGTGGTGAGAGTGGGAGTAATAGGAGGGATGAGGGCTCTAGACCTCATCCATTCCTTGGGTTCGTTGGTTGCTGTAGAAGGCAGAAGAAAATAGAGGAAGAAAGAAAGGGAACGAGAATCTGATTTTGGAATTTTAGTCTTGCTGTGATCGGTGAGGGAAGAAGGTTTCGTCTGCGATTTCGGACTACGGTAAGTACCGCGTCTATCCTTTCACCACTTTGTCGACTTTGTTTTGAGAGCATGTGATATTGATCTGGGATGGAGTTTTAAAAACAATGTGTATGCTCGGTTGTGGATTTCGTATGAACATCATGAATAATTACATATATATATATAGTGATATATAGAACTCGATTCTATTCCGAAATGTTAATCGGTTTACTTTTAGATGCGAACTTGTGTTTTCTATGATCTGATTTGAATTTGGAAGAAATGAATTGCATATAAAATGTCTGAACCTTGTTATAGTCAAAACAGAGCATAATGGATGCAGTTTTTCAAATCAGAAAAATTATGGATATATTTTAATTGATCCGGATTAATAATGTTTAGTTAAGTTATTAGATGTGAAA
>JAUPMG010197060.1:4450-23687 GCA_031762675.1 Pachysandra terminalis
TTAAATTGCGTAAGTTGATTGTCAAAGGAAATCGGTCGATGTATGACCGATTGTGAATCAGACGATTATGTGGCTTCAAATCTCAAAGGATCAATGGCTAATCCGGAGAAACTGATTTTACGCGATCAACATCACTTATTATAAAAACCAGAACATAAGATAACATACAACTAGAAGGTAAACCTTCTAACTTGGAAAGACAGAATTAAAAGTAAAGAATATACAAAAAACCTCCGGAAGGTCCTTGGGCTCCGATTGTGGGACGTGATTAACCTACTTCACGGGTGCACAACTCAGCATGCAAGGCAATGAAAAGAGAGGCTCTGACGAACGCCTGACTCAGATTCCTCCGTGACCGACTAGCTCGGGTAACGAAGTAGGTACAATAGTATTCTTGTAGAAAGGTTAAATTAATGATCACTGGGGATCAAGGATAAAGCTATGTGTAGCTGTTGAGTTGATTTGCTGAAGAGGGCTTTTTCGTTTTTAGCCGAGTCTCTTCTTATAGACTTTCAATATAACCGTTTTGTAGTTGATTGATAATGGAGAACTTACATCTTTCCTTTGTTGACACTGGGCCTACTCCTTTACTTCGTGGCTATAGCACGTTCTTTATTTCCTAACAAATTAATCTCACGATGGTCTACTGGGCCTGCACTATCTTTTCAAGCCTGTATTACCTTATTGGGTCAAAGTTTCTTACCTCCTGGAGCATGCAGTCTCAGAGAATCCGGCTTAAACCATATCCTGCCTCAATGGTAAACATTTCCTCAAATCTTGGCCTTTAAACAATTTCCCTTTAATTTTATTTTTCTATAACAGGTTGTAATTCTGGAAATACTTTTCCATTGACCAAGTAGCAATATGATGAGGTAACCCTTACCAGCACAACTGTTTTAACTTGAGACAGAAGAACTATCTATATATGACACGTTTTTTGAAGGCTCTCGGACGGAGATCTTTAGTGTCGCTAAATAATAGATATTATTAGTTATTTTTTCTTTTCAATCATTTTGATATATCATATGTTATTGTTTGTGTGTATAATATTAAGTGTTGTATAACAATAAAATGGCTTAATAACGAAAGAGATATTTTAAGAAGTTGTAGTCCAATCTTCCACTACAAAAGAAAAGGTGGCCTTTATCGAGGTTCAAAAGCTAAAAAACCTTGTAATCTAGCGTAAAGAAAGAGAGAGAGAGAGAGAAATCTAATAAAAAGTAAATTATATTTAATATTTTCTTCTGAGTGAATGTTATTTTTCTTAAAGGTTATTCATGTTCTTTTCTTAGAAAAAAAAAAAAAACTGCCACATCGAACAATCTACTTATAACTGTTTGGTAGGACATTCCCTCAAAAGAGGAATCGGTGGGGGAGGGTCTGGGGTTCGAACCTACTTCTTTCCTATAGAGGAGTGATCGAGTGACCATTGCGGAGATAAAAAAAAAAAAAGACTCAATTATATATACCAAATATGATGGTTCCATTTGGTTAAAAGTGTTTTGAACTAAAAAATAACAAACAAACTTTTGATTAAATAAATCTTAATTTATGTTTTTAACAATAAACCAAAAAAATAACTCAATTATACCAGATATAATAGTTCCATTTAGTTAAAAGTGTTTTGAACTAAAAAAATATAAAACAAACTTTTGATTAAATAAAAATCTTAATTTATATTTTTAACATTAAATCACTTATTCTACCATGAGGTATATGATCAAGCTTATTATTATTATTATTATTATTTTGAGTGAAAAATTAAGGAAGTTTTATTTAAAACTTGGACAAAACATTACATGATTGCTTGTCTTGTGAATGGCATTAGAAACAAAACTATGTTTCAGTAAATAAGTTACTTGCTACCTTTTCTGCAAAACCAAATTTGACTTTCTTGGGCAATGCTTCAATAAGAGAGCTAAATTGTCTGGGCAATGACCTAGATTACTTTGGTGTTGATTTCGAGTAAAGCTTGCAATTTTCTAATTGACCCACCAACCCGCCCGAATCCAACCTGATTAAACAGGTTTGGCTTGACCCGTATATTAAATTGGTTGGGTTTAGGATTTTCCAACCCGACTCTAAATAGGTAAACCCAAATCCATCTCGCCAACTTGTTGGATTCCCATTTAAGTGATTTTTTATAATTTTTTATTATTCATAACTTAAAAATATGTATTTTCTTGAAAAAGAATTATATTTATTAAAATTTAATATCTTAAATGATGTTATATTTTATCTTAAAATTAGAAAAAATTAATTATATAAAAAATAAACGGGTTAGGTGGGCTCAACGCGTTTATTAACATATTGTGTTCTAATCCATGATTTCTCAACCCATTAGTAAACGGGTGGAATCTGACCAAACACATTTAAACTCGAACCCGTTTACAATCCTACCCAACCCGTTGCCAGCTCTAGCATTGAGGTTGAGTTATCTAAATATTGATTTTAACATAAGTAAGATCAATAACATGAAAATGAGCCACAAATTTTTATTTATAAAACATGTTTACTTACTATTGTTTTGAATTTTTTATTATATTGGATAAAAAAAGGTGTGTTACATTTTGATTTATGGGAGGGAGAGAGACGTGGGCAAATATTTGAGTTTTATCTTATATTTTAGGTATTACAATACTTATTAAGATGTTAGAGAGAAAGAGTTTTTAAAAAAAAAAAGAGAGGATACTAACATAAATGAACAAAAAAGAAAAAGAAAATAATAGATGCCATGCCGAAAAAAGCACCGTAAATCAAACTTTTTCCACTTTCTAAAACCAAAGTAATTCTCAAAACTCACTCATACCCATTGTTCCAGATCTGAAGGAGAAGAAGACCAAGTGCTCTTCTATGTTCTTGTTTCTCTTGATTCTTTTCGTTTTCTAGAGAGATAGAGGGAGGGAGAGAGAAAGAGGAAGTGGATGCCCGTGCATACATGGGTAAATAGGTTTTAAAACATATTATGAAATTAGGTAGGGACCAAATTTTATTACCTCATTGGGTAGAAATATAATTCAAGGAGAGAGAGGGAGAGAGAAGGAGTTTAAACAACAATCTTATTTTGGGTAATTATTGTTGTAAAAAACAATTATAATTTAATATTATATTTAATAATTTTAGAAGGGAAGCAAAAAACATTGCACGTAATTACCTTGTCCACTTCAATTCTTGCATAAATTGTCATGAGCCATGCAATTGGTGATGAATGACAAATAGCAAATATACATTTGTGATAATTCTCAAATATAATGGTCTACCATAGTTATTTGTAGATTTATTTATTTATTTCACAATTGATAAATTAAATAAAATTACCAATAACAACACAATTAGAGGAAAAAAAAAACATTGGAAGTCTCTATATAGCTTTAGTTGGCACAGATTTGAAAGAAAATACCATTGGATTTGAATAATTAGATCTATACATTTTACACTTAGGTCAAATGATCAATCCGACCCAATACCCACTCGAACAAGTTAGATATGGGTGGGTGAGGGTTGGTCAAAACCCGAACCGAACCTACGCAATTGCCATCACTAGGTCAGCATCTTGGGTGGGTCCGACCCTAAACAATTAGATCTTATATTCTAGTATATAAGTAGTCTCAAGCTCATTGCATAATTTGATCTCCATTCTAAGTTAAAAAGAAGAAAAACAACCAACAGCCCAAAGTGGTACAAATTAGAGGCACGTACTCACAGTCCTCATCTATACCACTCCACCGGAATCCAATAATTCCGGCATTGGTAGCCCTCCAGCATCCGGCAAAGATGATGTTCGAGGCGGCGATAGGGTGGTGTTGGTTCTGACACAACGAACAATTGGAGTGGGAATGTAGCCACATCTTGATACATTGCACAAGAAATGAATGTGCACACTCCGGTAAGACGTACAGCTCGGCACCTTCATTGAATTCACATAAGCACAAAACACAAGTTGCTTCTTGCCCTTTTTGTACCACTCCCCCATTCTTGACGTACTTATATGTCGAAATGAGTTGCACCACAGAGTTATCTAAGCCGCTCGACGTCTCTTCTTGTTCAGGCCGTCGTCGCTGCAGCCGTTTTACGTTGAGCGACGATGGTCTTCGATGATGAAAACAGCCACCGACCATGCAACGAAAGATTGTAACTATCATTTATGTGATGCAATCTGAAAGAAGGATCAATGAGAATGACCAATGCATTTAGCATTAAAAAGAAAATGAACTTAACAGAATATCAATCAATTCAACATTTCTATCAAAATTTTCCAATTTACATAGATGGTGTGTTATACCACATACAGAACTCACAGAACTCACAATGTACCATGGTTAGCAAGAAGGAACCTTGAAACTTCAAGAAATTATCGTGGTTTTCATTTTAACCTCTGCAGAAACCATCACGAAGATCATTATTAAGCTTCGCAATTCGAAAGACTAAACAACAATTAAACTTATAAAATTCAAAAGAAAAATAGCAAAAGTGGAGGAAAAATATGAAGAAAATAAAAAAGATTCTGAACAATTGCCAAAGAAAGAGTAATTACCTTTCCAGATTTCGGGGGATCAAGAACCTTGTATGAATCCGGTGTTATCTCCAATAACCACAAACCTGGGAATAAAGACTGGAAAAAGATTCATTGAATCATCGGATTAGAATTGATTGCAATCAAATATCTAAATACAAATCCATCTGTATGGGGAAATGTGAGATTTCTTACATCCAATTACTTCAGTACAATTAATCTAAGTCCTCTTCTTCAGCCTTCGAGATGTCTTCGTTCCCATCATCGCTAGAAAATCTTCCTCGATCTCCTTTCGAGAAAGCGAGAAAGAAAACTTAGCTATCTCTTTCTTCTCCAAATCAGGTTTTGCAACTAAACCTCTCTGTATACACAAATTTCGTATCCGAAATAAAAGACAAGAAATAAGTGTAAAACAAATGTCAATTTGATTTATTGAAAGAATGGATGCAATCTCTGTGATTTGTATTATTTACAAAGTATAAACCTCTGATTTGATCTCCTCAAGGTGTCTTCTAACCAAGGGCTGCAACAACTTGATCTCGGGTTGATTTGACCTTCCTTGATTTTCTTTGTAGCGATCAGGAATGTGGTAGATTTCATGAATAAAATCGTAGGGGTTTGTCGCGAAGTCTGGGCTTTTGAGCGTATTCATAGAATGAACTTGAATCTTTAGCACTTGTTGTATGCCAAAGCAGTCGGGGAAGAGCCTTCTTGTTTGTGGACTCTCCTTGTCCAGATGTGTTTATCTCATTTCTTCTTAGTGTAAGAAAGAAAGAATGGATGCAGGATTTCTGATGTAGACTTGAGTGAACTTTCTCCAAGTCTTCTCAAGATTTCTTTAGAGTTTCTCCATTCTTCAAAGCTCTCTTTTGGATTTCTGATCCTTGAGAGCTCTTGTGTATGGAGCTCTCTATTTATAGCAAGAAGTGAGAGCGTCTTTGCCTTGTTATGGAGACTTCCTTTGATTGAGAATTTTCATGTGGAGGAGATTGAATTCTCCTACTTTAGCAACAATCTTATTTGATTTCAACTTACAATTGTAAAGGGGATTTTAACCTTTGATTTGAAGTCTTTTATGTCGAGAGGATTTGTGTACCTCAAATTAAGGAGTAATTTGACTTGATTAAAACATGTCACTTTGAGGGATCTTTTGCCCTTAATTTAGCATGATTTGATATTAGGTGTCTTTCCTAATATTCTTTGCCACCTAGAGAATATGACATTCTTTATTTGTTTGTCACATGTTGATTATCCATAAGATAAACTTTAGTCACATGTTTGACTTGTGACTTTCCTTGTGGGCCCACATTTAGTTGTTGGGTTGAACTTGTATATGTGTCTCGGTCCATATCTGGTAATGGATAGACGAGATTATCACTTTTATTTACCTATGCCCACATCTTGACTTGGATTGTTGGGTTTTGACCGCTGACTAGTCAACTTTGAATTTGTCAAATTCTTTGACTTAGATGACACAAAATTTTAGCCTCTACACTCAACTAAATCGTTTTCGTCGCTGGATTCTCAGTTCGCAAAGGCAAATAATTTTGCCTTTGCTCGTCATTCCTTCTACCTCGGGGTGACATTCAGAGCTTTGCAAGCAACTCTTTCTCGTTCTGAGTGGAGAAGATCAAGAGGCAACACAAGCTAGCTAGGGAAAAGGTTTCCTCACAAATAAGGACGCTTCTTTATTTGTGAGGAAAAAAATAAGTTAATTTTAAAAAATAAAAAAGGAGAAGATGACACGTGTCCTTTCTAAGTGATTGCTTTAATATAATACTAGCAGAAACCCCGTGCGATGCACAGGATTAAAAAAAATAATAAAAGGATCCAATATAATTTAATTTATATGATAACATAAAAATGCTCAGATAAACCAAATAGGATAAAAATATAAAATCAATAAAATAAATTTTGAAAAAACATAAATAAAATGATGATAAAATTGAAAACGTATCATTATAGTAGTTATAAAAAGTAAAATAAATTATTAAAAATATATTTATTAATTATTGGAAAGTAATAACTTATAAGATAAACCAAATATAGAAAATTTTATTTTAGCAGGTATGTATAGTTTCTCATTTTAATTTATTTATAATAATATAAAATTTATATCATGCAACAAATTGAAGCATTGAAAAGCTCATATAAGTAAAAAAGTTTTTCTTAGTAAATTAAAAGCATCAAAATTTGAATAAACTCAAAAAATTTGCTAGGCAAAAGCCAGTATCAATCACAGTACATTAAAGTCTAATTCAAACATTATTTGGCCAACGATAAAAAGAGTTAAATAACCAGGTTCTTTTGCTCTTCCATGGTGGTCTAGGGTAGATTTCGTTATTCACTTTTTATTCATTACCAAAATTGTTAAGGAAGGTTCCTATAGTGAATACAACTAACTATAAACACTACGTAATCATTCCATACAGAATAATGAAAACCTAAAACCATATTAACCCACATTTAATATACCTAAACAACAAAAATTACAATAGATAAATAAAGATAAGAATGCTAAAATATAGGCTTCAATTAATACAAAGAAATAATTTATTCTTGTCAGAATGTTAGAAAGAGGCTTCATTTAAATACATACAAAGGAAAGGAATACTATATTCTGGTCTTACATAAGCTCCGTAAAATATCGCTACCTACTAAAATATAATGAATTTGTAACGTCAATGCCATAAATCTTTTATTTTTCTATCTGAAATATAATTGACTGATTAGATGCTTTTTTCTGTTTCAATTATTTCATTTCTTTATATAATTGTGAGAAACACTGATGATGGAAGCTATGTCTGGATGTCCTTTCCTTCCTCAGTGTCGTGCTTTTTGTAGTAGTTAGTAAATCCTTCTTTTACTTGCACCGGTTCTTGCAGAACCTCCTCCTAACTTCTTAATTTGTATGCTAAATCCAAACTATGTTCAAGGAGTGAAGTCCACGTGATCATTACATCAACATTCTCATTTGAGGAGTTTTAACAATATACTTGTCCTCTTTGTGAAGCTCTGATATTGGTCTTATCAATATCTTTTTTATTTATTTTGGGTTAGCAAGTTTATCAATATCTCTGCAATGTGTCATCCCATCATTGTAGCCTTGGAAGACAATAAGCTAGCATGGCTTGATATGGACATTTTTGTGGATAGCCTTTACCTTTCCAATGTAGCATGAAGAGTACGAATATTATAGAAATAGTTTTGTTGTGATTGAAGGCATCACAAGGTCAAAGAAGTAAGCAAACCAATTAAAATAGGGTTACATGGTAATCAAAACCCATAACAGTAATCAGACGATATATGCATAACTCTTTTCACCATGATACATATTTGGAAAAAGAAATATATAGAACAAAGCAAAATACATTCTAGGAACATTAAATGAAGACCTGAGAATGGATTTACATCAAGTTGGTTTTCCTTGTTTCACATCAAGTTCAAACACATTCCCATTACATTTCTCCATTATGGCAATTTCTCTCTTAACCTACACAACCTGAATTCAAATGACCCAAAGAAAACAATGTATATAGAAAAGTAAGCAATTTGCAAAATCAGAAACTGAGGCTTATTTAATACATTTTAGGCCCTGTAATTTTTGGTTGTGAGAAAACAACCATGTGAAAAACTGAGATACAGAGAGGAAAAGAGTTTTCAAAGATACTGAAGAGAATTCTCAGAGCCCACTTGGATTGTACCTGTAATGGAAAACTAATCAATTAAAAACACATGGGGGTTGCACTTAAACTGGAGAATCAGTTTTAGGAACTCAGATATCCTTCTGAATGGTGTAAGTGTTAGGGTAGTAGTTATATAGAGACATTGCAGGGACAGAACTCAGAACTCAGTCAAATGATTATATTTGATAAGAAAATGCAAAACTTGTGAAAAGGACAGGTGTTTTAACCTGATTAGAAATGGTGCATAGTGCATAGCAAATGTTCCGTCACCGAAGAAATCGTTACACATCTGAGTGATTCAAACAAGAACAAAAGAAACAGGAGAACAACAATGCCAGAAACTTCTCATGAATCTAACCTTCCAGACAAAGAAAGAAAAAGGAAAAAAAAAATTATGGGAAAGGAAGGGATGTAAGAAAAAAATAGGAAAACCTGTAGACACCTTACCTTATGTTATTATTTGTTGGGAAAGCTAAACCTGCAAAAAATAAGAAGGACGAAGAGGTTGAAGAGGAAGAAGAAAAGGGGGAAAAAAAAATAAGAGAGGAAAAGTGGGAGACGTTTGAGCTTAGGGTTTCTTTGTGTTATCAAGAACATTAATGATAAAACGGCTTTTTAGGTTGAAGAGGAAGAAGAAGAAAGAGAAAAAAATAAGGGAGAGGAAGAGTGGCAGACGTTTGATGACTTTCTTTTGCAAGAGCAATTAAAGTAACATTTGTGTTACCAAGAACATTAATGAGGAAACCGTTTTTCTCATTAAAAAAATTAATTGGTCTTCATTCTCATTAGGTGTTTTAGTAATATGTTAACATGATTGGTGTGTCATGTGAAGAGGACACATGTCAAACTAACAAAACACTAAATTATACACGTGGCAATCTGTGAGGCTAAAATTTTTGGATGATTTCATCCAACTTTATCTGAACTGTTATTAAAATTACTGTAATCACCTCAGCAAATTTTGAGAGTGCGAGAGATGCTGATGGTCGCGAATTTGTAAAGAATTCTCTCTCAAGCCGCTAATCCAAATCTATGGCTTAAGCCAGATCCTACAAATAACGGACGAGGATAACCTACAAATAACGGACGAGGATCTTTTGTGAACTTCGACTGTTTAGGTTGACATATGTTTCTAGGTGGGCCCACATAAGGTTGACATATATTTTTAGGTGGACCCCAGGTGATTGACATTTCTATAATTTCCCTCGAGACCTAATGCACTTGAAATCGACTTCTACCTTAACCAGTGACAACCACCCTTACTAGTGGCCGCCTGGGACAGATGTCAACCTAGGTTCACACATCCTAGGTTCACAGAAGATATTTATCTGTGAATAAAGTAGCTAAGTTTGAGAGTTTGATGGTCATTTTTTTCCTAAGAGCGTTATATCATTACAATATGTTGATTTAGTGTGTCCCACACCACATCATTACCCACTAGACTGCCAAGTCAACATAAAATCAATAATTGAGAAAATGACGTGTTTTAGGGTTCGATAGAACCGGATTTGCCAAGCATCCCCAACGAGTAGGGTAACTCCCTTTCCAGACATATTTGACCCTCCCGGATCCTCCGACGAAAATCGTAGATGGAACTGGGATGTATACACTGCTCAAGAAAGCCAAACTGATGGGAAAACTGGGCATGGCTATGCCCCACTGAATTGAGACCAGGCTGGTACTAGGTTTTTCTCTTCACGGTTCACAGTCAAGCTGTGATTGTGCTCATCAACCCGAATAAAATTTGACCCAAACCAACCCGAAATTCAAGTTTGGGTTGGGGTTGATTTACAAAATAAAATCAATTTGGCATTTGGGTTTCATAGTTCGAGTTTCAAATCAGGTTGGGTTGGGTTTTGGTTGACCTTTAAGGAGGTCGGTTTGAGGTTGGGTTGAGATCAACCCAACTCAAACCAAACTGAGTTGCACCCATTGTACTTGGTAACTGAGAGAAAATCGTTGTGATATTTTACTATGATTTTTTCGACCGTATTAGCCACACGACACAATGCATGTATACAAGGCTAATATCAGCTAAGGTGGAAGCTGGTTAAGGTAAAATCGGTTTGAGGTTAATATGCCTCTTAGGGTTTTAAAGCAGGCAATCACCTTTTTTAGTGTTACTTACGTGGTGCTATCTGATTGGTACGGATGATGAATAAATTTGTAAATTGAAATTAATCCAATGGCAAAATGCCATCTAGCAGCATCAATTATAATATATATGTTGATTTCTTTCAAACTCGGGAAACTTTTTCTCGACCCGCAGCACCTCGAACACTCCTGTTCTACACCCATCTCTTTTTGGATTTGAGCAAAGCCCAACTTGCACGAGGACCCCTCCTGCTATGCCAAGGGGTCATCGTGGGACTCCCCCTCAAGTCATTAGGAGGGACCTATCGGTGTTGGGACAGCTTCACTTCAACCTTGGCAAACAATTTAAGGGAATCAGTTCAGGGAAAACCACCTTCGAGATGGTCAATTTGTCATGGCTAACCATCCCCGAGATGGTCAATTCGTCAGAGCTAACCATCCCTGAGATATTCAATTCATCATGGCTAGCCACCTCAAGATGGTTAATTCTTTAGGACGAACCACTTTGAGATGGTAAAGTTGTCATGGCTAACCATGCTTGAGATGGTCAATTCGTCATGGCTAAGGGTGCAACTTGGTTCGGTTTAAACCGAAAAACAACCGACCCAAACCGACTTTGGTTCGGTTTGGTTCGGGATTGTAGAGATATGGTTTGATTATGGTTTAAAAAAGGTCAAACCGAATTAGTTCGGTTTTTGGGTTGAGCCCTCAGTTAAACCGAACCAACCCTAAATCTAAACTGAATTGAACCGAATTTAATTTATACTATTTGTTTATATACCATATATTATTTTCGATTTATATACCCTTTGTAAGAAACTTAAAACATATGTTCATGTATTTATGGTTTCATATATGTTATTTATGCAAGCTTAGAGCTACAGGTATATTTAGATGTATGTTATTTACGTGTTTTTTGTATTTAATGCTGGTTACTCAATCCAACCCGAACCAAACCGAATCGAACCGAAACAACAATTTGATTTGGTTTGGTTTGGGTTTAGGTATTACAATTTAATTTGGTTTGGTTTATGGGTTTACCATTTCGGTTTGGAATTTGGTTTGGTTTGGTTTTGGGTTGGCATTATTAGATTTCGGTTTGGTCTTGGGTTGAGGTCAACCCGAACCAAACTAAACCGAGTTGCATCTCTAGTCATGGCTAACCACCCCCGAGATGGTCAATTCGTTAGGGCTAACCACCCCCGAGATAGTCAATTCGTCATGGCTAATTACCCCCGAGATGGTCAACTCATCAAGGCTAACCACCCCAAGATGGTCAATTCGCCAGCGCTAACCACCCCTGAGATGGTCAATTCGTCATTATCCAAGTAAGAAACTCGATGTTCAATATAAACACTCTAAGCATTGAGGTAACTGACGCAACGTTGAAAAGAATCTTTCGAGGTAACCACCTCGATGTCTCGAACTTTTACTCGGGATAACCATCTCGAGGTACAAATCTCCATTCAAGCAAATTGACCCGATACTTCACCGAGTCATCAACTCGGTGTCACAAATTATTTATTTAGATCAACTAGCCATCCTTCAAGATGTTGCGCTCTCAGGGGAACATCCCCTGATATTGAGTTAATATGTTCACATAACTTAGCTGCGAGAGTCATGTTCCGAGTTTGTTGGACTCGCATGATAGAAAGGGAGGAATACAGGGAGACCTTTAGGCATGGAGGGTCAGAGAGAAAGTCCTATCCGGCCCACGTGAGTGGCAACACATCGAAGGACTAAACACTACAGAGATAGCATGTACTTTTCAATTGTTTAAGTTAGGTGCTCTTAACATCGATGGCACATGTTATCCGAGTAATGACGTATAAGCTTTTTCACATCACTAAAAAAGTGACGGTTAAGTCTTATGTGTCATTCAAGGAGTGGTGCACCCTCGTGCATGTCTCGCACTAATAGAGCAAATATATGGGAGCATGATAATACGGTGAGTGATGGAGTATCCTATCAACTCAAGCAGTGATGAGAATGAAGATTTGATCAAAAAGAGTGATTCAAGGAGAAGATTGTGATTATGAAGATTTGATTGAAGATATTTAGAAATGTTTTGAATTTATTTCTTAATTAGATATTAGGATTAGCTAATTTCTATATTTATCTTTCTCTCTGTTCTATTTAAATCCCCAATGGGGGTCTCCTTGTAATCACGTAAAAATTATCAATGAAATCAGTTTCTCTTCACGCAAGTCGTTCCTCGAGCGACATGAGAGGCTTGCATGTAGTGTAGGGCACTCGAATGATAACACTTGTCACTCAAACATTGATTTGTCTGAGAGAATCTGGTTATAAAAGTCTAGACTTCCATTGGATAAAGGATCGATATTCCCGAATCTTTCTAGGATTTCTGAGCTCCTAGATTCTTGCAATTCGAAACTTCTCTGTGATGCTCTCTCTGAATATTCCTTATTGCTTTCACGACTTTTCCTCCTTATTTACTTCTCTGAAAAAGGAAAAACTTTGCATTGAAACGGCTAATTCGCGGTTTATATAGACCAATAAAAGTTAGGTTTTCTAACCTTCTGCTGCTCAAGTTGGTAGGCTTTGACAGCCATTACGTTATCACCCCGTTGTTAATTTCTGTCATTACTCTCTTATTAATCTTGTTTATCTATCAAATTGAGCAACACTAATACCGTAGGAAACATTGCACTAAATATTGCAAACGATTTACTTCCTTAATGAATGTTATTTCTAAGTCTTAATTTACTAGGAACAGAATCTTAAATTAATATTTCAATCAATTCATAAGAATACCCATTACTCCCTCTTGATTAACAGAAATATATAAATATACTGAAAGAGAAATTGACTGATTAAAAGAATAGTGCATATTTTTGTCATTTTGCTTGAAATATTAATATGAGATTTCGGTTCTTAGCAAATCAGTGCCTGGAAATAGTAACAATCTAAATTATTTGTTGAAAAGGTAATCACTATTTAAGAACAGAAAACTCTCTTAGAACAGATTCCACCCTAAAAAGAAAAAAAAAAAAAAAAAAAAACAATTGGAAGAGAAGTATGACACGTTTCTTGAAGGCTCCCTCTGCCATAGATCTTTCGACTTTGGCCGACAAACTGTCCTTATTGACTTGGACAATGGGACACGTCATCTGAAACAGTCTTAGGCCGCGTTTGGCCTGATTTGTGCTTTTGGATAAACACGTATTGGTGGTTCAATGGGAGCACTTGTCCACAGCAACAATAAACTGTTTACTTAAAAAAATAGCGTCTGGTAAATACATTTATTTAAGTGTTTATGAAACTTTAAAAGTAAAATATGTATTATGAAAATATTATAAAAGTTTAGAATAACATTTATTTAAGTGCTTATGAAAGTTTAAGGGTAAAATGGGTATTATTAAAATAATACTAGAGTTTAGAAATAGCTTCACACATAAGTGATAAGAAAAGGTGTTCTCAACAACTTCTCCTTATAGGTAGCCAGCTACTACTTATGGATAAATACTTGCCCATTAAATGTTACCGAACTCACTTTTAATTTTAAAAGGTGTTTTAATAAGCTATAACCTAAAATAAGCACTTATAAACGCATCCTTCGACGCTATTTTTTCAAAAGGAAAAATTACAAAGAATTGCCTCATTAATATTTCTTGGACATGCATGCTACTTAAAATATTCATAATGGTAATTGGATGCTCCTTTTGTCACTTCTGTTAGACAATTGAAAAAGAGTTAAAATTGTAATATAAAAAGACAAATATGCTCATACTAAGTATTAATTTGACAAGCCTCATCATCTACCCTAATAAATGGCCAAAATGCCCCCATTTAAAATTTCTAAAGCAAATTAATTTTCCAACAACAAATCTAAACTTTTCCAATAGATAATCCTTTTCTGGATATTTTTCTTTTTTTTGGGTCGTACTATTAATAAAGAATCAAACCTCCAACTCTTTGGTACAATAGTAACTCTCTTCAATACAACTTATTAGTCTGAATTTTTGAAAGAATGCACGTGTGAAATAGAAACCCAATCAACAGTAGAGATCGATCAAAGTAGTCCAAATGTTTTCTTTTTTCCACACCATGTCCTTGTTTACTTCAGTTATGAGTTGCCATTTGCATGAGCTTGACAAGATGGGTTGTGATCACTTGTGAGTGATTGGACAATAAAAAAAATAAAAAAATAAAAAAATAATAGAATAGTTTTGAGTAATCTAATGAAGTCAAAGAGAAAATAAGAAAAATGCACTAATATCTAATTGATTATTCATAGATTTGATAATGGGCTTAGCTTAGTTGTCAAACAAGGTTTAAAGGCTCGGGGATCGGATCGGTATGGCTGGTCCTGGTCTGGACCAGTGGTACCGTCAGGTCCAGATCCGATACAAAAAATATGGCAAAGTACTACAATCTCAAATAAAAAAAAAAAATTGGACTGCCCAAACTCGCTGGTACTAGACCGATCCAAATCGTAACCGGTCTGGACTGTCCAAGTGATTTGAAAGGAGTTTTGGGTCAGGTTACAATTCCTTGTAGTATTATCCAATATGAAAAGGACTTTGTTTGTTCCAAAATCTATTCTTAATAACATGAAGAGAAGGCTTGGTGGTCATACTAAGGTAGAGATACTGAAAATAGAAGGCCATTTGCCTATGCTAACAGCTTATCCCTTGCTTTGGAATGCAATAAAAAGAGTCCTTAGTCTTTGAGACATCTTGGGAGATTTGATAAGCTTGTGATAGACTGTATCAAGAATATTACTTTGCCTAGATTAGAAAGAAGACTTGAGAAATTTGATTTGATTAAGAAGATGTAATGAGATTAGGATAGTTTTTGTTTTTTTTTTTTTAACCTGGTAACAGGTTTAGGATGAGATTTATCAATTAGTTTAGTTAGTGTTTTATTTATGATTTTTCCTCATTTTTCTTGCTCTGTTTAAGTGAAGTCTAATTTTGTGGTTTCGAAGGTGGTGGTCTCTATCTTACCACCTTGGAACCCACCAAGTCTCCGACTCATCCTTAAAAACTGAAAAGACAAGAAAGATGAGGAAGGGATGAAGAAGGATTGGATTGGGATGAGATGAAAGACGAAATGGCACCACAATTAGATTTCACTGAAATAGAGCAAGAAACCCAGAGAAATGAAGCACGGTTCTAACTTTCAAACCTATATTTTCAAGCTTGAAAAAGAAAAGCAATTGTTGGAACTTCAAAATCATCAGTTTAAGCTTTGTATGATACATACAAAAAATAAAAAATAAAATAAAATAAAATTCTTACATAATCAGTAAGTTCCCAATTTGATTCTTTGACAAAGGAGAAGGAAGAAATATGTGACGTGCTTACTGCTCATAATAATAAGAGAAGGAGAAGGAGAGTGAGTGAAATCCATACTTGAAAATTGAAGATCAACAAAGATGATGGTTTGTTGAAATTGATGGATAATACGTAAGGCTTTAAGAATGAAGAGTCATGAGATTTATTAGAACAAAGTATGAGGGTTGTCAAATTAATACTTTCCAGAAACATATTTGTGTTTTTATTCTATAATTTTAACCCTCTTTCTATTCTGTAACGGAAATGAAAAAAGTAACACCCAATTACCATTATGAATATTTTATACAGCGTTTCCACGAAATATTAATGAAGCATCTTCTTGTAATTTTCCCTTTCTAAAACCTACTACGCTTCTTGGTCAAAAAAGTCAAGAGCCAGCTGTTATTATTCGAGGGAGTCAAAATTCAACATGCTTACAGAGAAGCAAACCAAGTAGCGAATTGGCTGGCGAACCATGCTATTAACGAGACTTCCTGTTTTTGGAAGACAAAACCACCATTTGATCTTACTCCAACTCTTGTCGACGATTATAGTATGCGCACGACCCCTAGGAATTTCTATTCCTAGCTTGTTTTGTAGTTTTTTCTTTTCTTTTAATACCAAAAAAAAAAATCCTACTACGCTTCTTTCTTTTTTCTTTTTGTGGCAGTTTTAACCTATAACGTGTCGTACCTTTGACTGCTCCCGGGGCCAACCACAGCGAACAACACTGATTGTGTCTTCTTGCAAGGAAAGAGTCGTTGGTTCTTCTTTCATGGCAAATCGAAGTCGTAGTACACGTCTTGGTGGGACCCACACAAAGGCTCTCTCAGGCTCCCTCAAACAGATCTTTCCAAACTTAATTGAAGGCTCAGTAAACAAAGCTCTTCTTCTGCCGGCAACTGTCCTTGACTTGGGCAAAGGGACACACAAGTCATAGGTGAAGCCGATAGATTTTAAAACCTCCTGCGCATCTTTCTTTTATTTTTTTGGCCAGTAAAATAAGAAAGATGCTCCTCCTCTACAGCGAAGAACACTGATTGTATTCTTGCGTGGGACTTGCGGAGTACGTTGTTGATTCTTCTACCTTCTTCTCATGGCAGGCTAAGCTGTACACATCATTGTGGGATCCACACGCCGGCTCAAGATCTATATACATCTAGACGCTCTATATCGATATTAATAACCCATTATCAATACTTGAGATTTTCCAAGATACTCAGAACCAACTTTGTATTCGCTTCAGTCCTTCTGTTTCTTCCTCTTATTGAATTAATGGCGCAAGTCATGAGAACCGCTGCTCTTATCATCTTCATGCTTTCTGCTATTTCTGCAGCCATTATTGTTTCGCCTCAGGATGGTCAGATGGCACCGTCGCCGGCGCCGGCTATTGACACCGGATCAGCCGTTTCTCTACCCATCTCTTATGGAGCTATTCTTTGCTCGTCTCTCGCCTTGTCTTTTCTTGCATTCTTCAAGCAGTACTGAACTACTGAACATATAGAAGAGATGTTATGGGATGCGTTGTGATTGATTGATTCATTTGGGACTGGTTGATCTTTTTTGTTGGAAGCACAATGGAGGGAAACTATTGACTCTTTATTTATATTTGGGTACTTACCAGTTAGATCAGAGAAAATTAATGTGTTTTTTTTATTGGATTATACAGATCGTATACAGGTATGATCAGTTCTCATCATCTATGTATACATTTGACAGATTCTTATAATATATAATGGTTTATCTTCTGTCTTATTTTATTCTTTGTTTTTATTTCTCCATAAAGAGATAAGAAGATTTCATCCAACTTCACCTGAACCGCCGTTAAAATTACTGCAACTTTTATCAGCAAAATTAACGACTTCAGCAAAAAGGGTGATTGACATTTCTACAATCCCAAGGACCTAATCAACCTGAAATCGGCTTCACCTAAACCCGCCATTAAAATTACTGCAACTTTTATCAGCAAAATTAACGACTTCAGCAAAATGGATGATTGACATTTCTACAATCCGAAGGACCTAATGAACTTGAAATCGGCTTCTACCCTTTTAGTGGGGTCGCTTGGGATATTGTAGTTAAGTTTGAAAGTTTGATGTTCATTTTTGTTAAAAGCGTTATATCATTACATTATGATGATTTGGTGTGTCCCATGTCACATCACCACTGGACTGTCAAGTCAGCATAAAATCAAGAATTGAGAAAATGATGTTTTTTATGGTTCGATAATGTTAGATCTGGTTGTATAAATTAATCTAAGTTCTAGATACTATTAATTAATTAGTGTTATCTAATAAAAATCAAGACAATAATGCAAGCAATTTTAACGAGGTTCGGTATACATGTAACAACCTGAAAATTCACATAAAATATCCAATTCGAAAACCAAAGGGTAAAATACTAATCTGGAAAAATGTTAGTAAATTTCCCTAATTAATTAGGATTAGAATCAGTTAAGAGAAACTTAAGCATATATGACGCAGTAGAAATTAATTAAGATATAAAATAGGTTAGACAACCCGGTTTAATAATTAATAACTAATCTAACGCATGCGATCGAGCACAGTGACTTAGAATAGTCATTGATCGGTTACTATAACATATTTACGATTGATTTCATACTATGTACCATTTGATTGTCTTGATCGCCGATCGGATTAGATCCGACCATGCGATCTTAGTTAGGATGATGTTGGTTGTTTTGATCGTCGATCGGATTGGAGCCGACCATACGATCGTGATGTGCATTGCTAATGTTCTATATGCTTATGTATGTACCTAGGATTAAACTATAGGAGATATATAAATTAAATGAATACATAGCAATTTAGTAAATAGGGGGAATGGCATTATTGTAAATTGGGAGGTAGTTAGAATAAGGGGTATTAGTTTAGAAAAGTTGAACCAATGGTTGAGATTAGGTGGTTTGGAAGGAAGGGTTGAGATGGAGTGATAAGACATCAAGGGTTAGGATGAGAAGGCAAAAAGATGAGTGGGGGTTGGATGTTTGACATGTGGCATGAAAGAGATATTTTGCTTGGGAAGCTTGCTTAACAAGCTTCCTATAGTTTTGGCTTGTGGAGGAAACTTGGAATGAAGGGATGGGATGAAGAGAAGAGAAGGGGAAGTTGGAGATGTTGAAAAGTGTCAAGAGGAGAGAGAGGGAGATGAATTGCTTGGGACGTCATGAGAAAGAGGTTCAATTGGGTCAATTGGGTCAATTGGGTTAGTTCATTTGGATTGATTAGACTTAGGTTCAATTGGGTTAATAGGTTCAATTGGGTTGATTAGGCTTAGTTTCATTTGGGTTGATTAGGCTTGGGTTCAATTGGGTTAGTTTCAATTGGGTCAATTAAGTTGAGGTTCAAATGGGTCAATTGGGTTTAAGAGGAGAAATAAGGGTTTCAAACCTCATTCTCTCATTGTGGGTTTTGGAGGCTAAAGTTTGAACGATGGAGCATAGAGGAAGAAGGGAAGAAGAAGCTATGGAATCAACATCCCTAAACCCTAAGTTGAGTACTAAACTCATGAACACAATTAGGATTTCTTAGTTTCCTTTTCAATTTTTATATTTTAGTTCATGTAAATTATGATTAATTAGTATGAATAGATGAGTATGGATTAACCAAATATATTAGGCATCT
>JAUPMG010197061.1:0-10080 GCA_031762675.1 Pachysandra terminalis
ATGACATATGCTATATACTAATCTATTAAAATCAATTTTCTATCATAAGGTTAATTGTGTCAATACAAAAGCTTTCTCTACTTAATTAACTCTAATAGATTCATCATTAATTATATCGTATCACTTGAATGCTCCCTTTATAAGTATACCTGAAATATTCAATTCAAAATTTCAGTTAAATTTCATAATTAATTCAGTATAACCTTTGAACAGGTAATAAGAATCTTAAGGGCTAAAAAGCATTACAACTTTAATAGTTTTTCAATGCCTTTTGATGCTCCTTCTTACTTGTAGTAATGTTATGCCTTTCATAGCTTTTAAATATCTCATTCATATTCTACATTTTCCAAGTTTTAAACCAATCAGCTTCTTCAATGAGGTAGTATGAATTCTGAGAATATATGTATTCATATTCTGCCTATTGCTTCAATATCTTATGGTTGCATTTCAAAATATGAAATGAGTTGTATACGAAATAATTTTGAATATTTTAAAGGTTATATAAGTAAAAGTCAATTTTAAAGGATATTATGATCAATATATAAAGTTCTATCACCATCCTTTTTTTTTTTTTAAATCAAGTTCTATCACCATCTTAACATCATTTCCATTGATATACTTTAATGTCCATTAATCAATTAAGACATGTGATGTAAAATGATCATATGTATTATTTATATTTTTTTTCCCCTATATCATTACATTCAAATCAAATCATCAACCCTTGGTATTCTGTAACACTTACATACTATTTAAATATTATTACATTAGAATCAAATTACTAACCCTTGATATTCTATAACTCTTACATATTATTTAGAATTCATTATATTAAAATCTAGTTACTAACCCTTGGTATTATATAACACCTTTATTCTATCTATATATAATTACATAAAAATCGAATCATTAACATTTCATATTCCATAACTCGTATATACATAATTATTTCCAAATTACATTAAAATCAAATCACTAACTCTTGATATTTTGTAACACTTACACATTATTTATATTTTATTATATTAATATCTAATTACTAACCCTTGGTATTATGTAACACATTTATTCTATTTATGTATAATTACATTAAAATCAAATCATTAACCCTTGATATTCTGTAACTTATATATACATAATTATATTAAAGTCAAATCAATAAATTTAACTTATACGCTATATAAATAGACCATCCATCTCAGTTACAATTTTACACCTTAATTGAAGAGATTAATGATGATTACTTGAAAAACAAGTGCTTCATGCGATTTTTGTGACGGGTATGAATTGTGTATTCGAAAATAGAAACTAATAATTTATTTATAGATTTTTTTTTTCATGTTTTTTATGGTGCTCAAATTTAGTTTAGATTCTAATGCTTGCTTTTTTTTTTTTTCTAAGTTTTTCTTTTTATATTAAATCTATATAATAAATAGATACTACAAAATTTATGTTTCTTTGCAATCCCTTAACTTTATGTATTTCATAATAATTAAAAAATAACGTTCAATTATTTATTGACACACATAATTAAAAAATAATGTAATGTTCATTGAATCACATAATTCTTAAATAGAAAATTATTTAGTTATTTTAGTTAATTATGTTCCTATGCCCATCACTAAAAAAATTTAAATTTAAAAGGTTTCCTCTTTCTTCACTTAAATCTATCATATCTTCATAATTATGGAAGTATAATAGAGGCACAACAATTATAATTAAATTTCTCGATAAATTTTTTTTAAATATAATTATTATCTAATTAGATATTTGAAATAGATAAGTGCTATGAGTGAAACTGCTATTGGCAACTCATATAACTCCTTCCATACTTATGGGACTTCTCAAATTCTATGAAATTAAACTATTTATTTTTGATATTGTTAATTATTATCATTGATATTGTTATTATAATTATATCTTTGAAGATCATTTAATTCATTGACTCCATCAAAAGTAGAATTTTATAATCCTAATAAATTATTTGATTTTTATTTTTCTTAATCACATAGTAATTAGTGCAACTTTTATCTTTTCTAATATCCTTATCTATGCATTTCTTAAGCTGTTTTGTATCTAAGTTTTCTTCATAAGTTCTTCATTTAAATTGAAACTACATTATTTGAAAATTTGATTAAAATTGGGATTGGAAAGATAAAAAGTTAAAAGATTACATGATTCAGTCATTTTTCATAAATCACGATGGGCAACAATGATTTGATTGCTAGAAAGTTCATCTTTGATACTATTGCTGAAATGGTTTTAAATATAGATATGATTTCATTTCATTAATCAAAATTTTATTTTTATTTTTATGGATTTATCAATTTTCCAATCAAATGTATCTTCATAGATAAATGAAGGGGTAATATAAGTGTAAGGTTGAATTAGTTTTTATATAAAATTTGTCAAAAAATGTATAAGAAAGATTTTAATTGGTGAAAAAGCAGTGATAAAATCTATACGCAATAATGAAACACCTTAATCATATTAAGTAGCTTTTTCTTAAAGGTCATTTGTTTCAAACACCACGTGCAACGCACGTGCTATATACTAGTACTATTAGATGACGGAAACAAGAATCCTGATTCTTTGACATACTACAGTTTTTTCTGCAAGAAGATGATTGTGGAGAATGTAGGTCATGTTTGAATCCGAACCCGTTGGAGATTCGCACATGACTCTACACAATTTCATGATGCAAAAGTCGGACTAAGCCCTAGACAGATCTTGCAACCAGGCATTAATCACCCTTTGTTTGGTACTCTTATGGGGGTTTCCGATAGGATAATGACGTCCTCTCCCCCACTACTAGGTCACCTAGTCAACTTTTAAATGACAAGTCTTTTAGAATTGGAGAGAGAAAAGAGGTATCGATTTTTGAATTAGGATCGGTGGATTGCACACAAACGAGATAGAGATCTTTTAGACATAAGACTTTTTCACTTGATCGACATTTACGAGCTTTAGGAGGTCTTCATCGTCCATCTGCCCTAATATCAGGGCACCTCCGAGTAAAACCTTTTTTCACAATGAAATGTCCGTATCGATGTACAATGATAGTCCTTAGAAGGCTATTGCATTTATATTCCCTTTGTTTCTCCTTTGAGCAGGTTCATTATGGGTTAAGGTGCTTATACTCATGCCTGGTATGACTTATGGTGATAAGAGTCCATCCTTTCCTTGAGATTCCTTCGTATAATCGTCTTTGTAACAAGTAAGGTTATTTCTTGATCTTCCATTGGGTTGGTTTGGAATCTATAGCTTAGGAAAGGCACTAGACCGAGTGACATGGAAGAGTTGGGTTCTTTATATGAAGATTTGAAGGGCTTTGGTTGGATCCTTATGTCCCTGATTCTTATGTTTGGACCTCAAATTCAGGTGGGTGTTTCATGATTAAATCATTTTTTTAGTAGAGAGCATTTAGTTCACGGGAAGGAGAATATGGTTTTTGCTGTTGATTGAAGGTATTAATACTGCCAGTCATAAATGGCCGCCCATTATATACTAAAAAAGCAAACCAGATCTCGAGGAGGAAGAAGAAATGAAGAGAGAGGGAGAGAATACTCGGTTTTGGATCTCACGTATGTAGTAGTTCTGTAGGGAGGAGGAGGCTTCTCTATATAGACTCCCAAATGAACACAAACCCTCCCAATCCACTAAGGATTAGAAAAAGGTCCCGCATCAGGCCAACTGCCTAATATGGATGATCCACCCATAGGAACCGGGTTGGCTTGACCTAAGTGTGCAACCCTAAACTGATATCCAACATCTCCCACTCATCCATAGTGGGCACTACTAGTGTGCATCTCTCTCATAAACATCAGAACTTCTCCATCATGGATGCCAGTCATACAGGTCGTTGATGTGCGACCGACGAGCACAAAGTAATGGGCAAGCGTCTTCATATTAAGTTCCCACAAAACTAAAATGGAGACACTATCAAAAGTCTCGCTTATGCCCAGACCTATTTGGCCAAATCCGATTGAGTATTTCTAACACATAATGAGCTCAAGCTCAGATCTCTATACTCAACCACAAGATTTATTATTGTGTTCTCATTTAAAACAATTCATATAGTTTACAAACACACACACACACACACACACACACATATATATATTTATCATATACATATAAGTAAAAAATGTGAAACATCAAAGATGATAATTTTAAAACATGAGCACATCTCACTATGAATCGTATCTCTATTAATGTGATGCCAAATAGTCTTCCCCAAGCCTCATGCCATTTAGCCTCAACCTAACTATTTTTCCAGTTAAACCCCTTTAGATCGTATAAGCCATGGCCATAGGAAAGACTGCTAGTGTAGCGATCATCAGGTTTGACTTCACGACATGAACAAAGATAAATAAGGGCACAAATTGATCCTCACAAAGATAATTTTGAGCTTACACAACAAGAGAATAGGGATCAAATCAACTGCTCTCAAAGGAAACGTCGCTACTAACACTTGTGGTATGCGTCACGCCTCAAATCTAAGATATATGATCTTGAGGGTTTCGAAGGGAATGACCTTCGGATCCAAACCATGGATGCGGCCAAACCAATCAAATAACCCGTGGTTCAACAGGGCATATCAAATACAATGGAAGTCTCATAAAATTTAAACCTTAACTAGGTCCTACAATTATAAATCCAACCATGAAATAAAAGATTACAAATTCCTGCCCTTGTGGGGTCAAAACAAAAACAGTAAAATAAGTTTAAGTGTCACGCCCTGGATCCCGTGGCATGAATCCTTATACTGAAGGCACGAATCACGAGGTGAGACCTTCTGGTTCCCAATCATGAAACACGGAACACAAAATCAAAACTCAACGATACAAGAATAAACACCATTCCTTGTAAAACTAAATTAGAGTGTGGAAGCAGCATGAATAAAATAAATCAAAACCCTTTTAGGCTTCAGAAGGACCTATAATCCAAATAAAACAAAGCACTAACATGTTACATTTCAAATCCACAAGGTCTTAATCCAAAACAAATTCAATCTCATTATATCAAATAAACTATAGGTCAAATCAGAGATAATTAAATCAGCAGCCCAAGTCCATGCCC
Organism: Pachysandra terminalis; assembly: GCA_031762675.1. Lineage (NCBI taxonomy): Eukaryota > Viridiplantae > Streptophyta > Magnoliopsida > Buxales > Buxaceae > Pachysandra > Pachysandra terminalis. The sequence goes on from JAUPMG010197061.1 coordinate 5,083, forward strand.
ATTTCTCATGCCACCTCAACCTGTAACATGAGTAAGTTGCATAGCTTGGAATACCCAGTAAGAATCATCCATCCTCGTGAGATAACGTTAGTACAAACAACATATTAATATCATGTTTACAACATAGAGAGAATACAATCATATGCCATCACATCATAACATAGTTCCTAGCATCATGATTATATCATCAAGAGAGTACACATATTGAGAACAACAGATAATGATTCAGTTAGTAATGCTCACAATCAATGCATGCTAATGAATGTACTTTTCGGTGATCAGCCGGTCGAACCAAATAATCTCCATCCCGTTCCACAGCCACTATGGCTAATTCGCAATTCCCACGTCTACATAATGGTTTTTGTAGGACTTTCAACCTACCTGGGATCAATTCTCGTAGCTACTTCTTACATTTAGGGATTAACACCCAGGGAGGCCTTCGATGAGGACAGTTACCCACTTGCATTTAGGGATTCTAACTTGGGGAGGCTTGCTATGAGGACGGTTACCCACAACATATAATTCATAACTCTATCCGTCAATGCCTGGTTGATTGTATGAGCTATGATACGAACCAGTAGGATTTCCGGTGATAACATTCTTTGGAAGCTACCGGTGCGCCCATACACACGAATAATCCTTGGGAGACCATCACAAGTATCCTTTCCAACAATCAGTCGAATATCCAGTGATAACATCCTTCAGAAGCTATCCGTGCGCCCATACACATGAATAATCTGCTGAAAGTCATCACGGGAATCCTGTCCATAGTATATATGCACAATCAATCACAACCATATTATATATGCACAATCCATCACATGTTAGCAAGGAAAATAAGGTCATTCGACACCAATATTCATGCCACAATCACCCAACAAGTGTAGAGTCACAACCCCAAGTCCAATGGTTCAAACCCTAACCAACAATCCACACAAAACAGTAAGGGTCTTCCATCGGTAGGTTCACCAGTGTACCGATGCCTACCGGTGGATCAATTTGGTCTAAATTATGGTCCCTGTCGGTAGACTCATCGGTGTACCGGTGTCTACCAGTGGGGACCTTTGTGTTTTAGTGCTCCCTGTCGGCAGCTCCACCGGTATACTGTTGGGTTCCGATGGGCCGTGATCTGGGTTCTTGAAACCCTAGTTTTGGTCACCAATTTCATACCACATCAATGTTAGAGATCGTAATACATCATCACATTAATATTACATGAAATAAACCATACAAAACCTCATGTTACTATCTTAGACAAGTTCAACATAGATCAAATCACATATGCTCATAAGAATCCAAAAATCAATGGTAATATCACATTAGGTTCATACTGCAAGATTAGTCAACATCTATATTGCACATATTCATCCTTTAACAAGAATCAAACATTTGGACATACAAGACATGCAATCACATATAAACGACCCCGAAATCCTAAGAAGACAATACAGGAAATGCAACTTACCTCCTAGAGTGCTCGGATTCGGATCTGCAAATCCCCTTCTTACTTTCTCTTCTTCTCCTCTATCTCTCTAAGGCTAGGACGACTAGGATTTGTTCTCCCTTCTCAGATCTCTTTCTACTCTTTCTCTTAACCCACAAGACTCTCCTATTGTGTTTTCTGCTCATATGGGAAGGGGAAGGTGAGGGAGAAGTTATAGCAACTTTTCCTTCCTCTCCTCCACATCCTAAATCCACGAACACCACGTCCCACACACGTTTCTAATTTGAAAACACAATACATTAATCACAGGGAGTTCCCCATAAATTAATCTAATTACACTATGAACCCCAAATCAGAAGTTTTGTTTTGGAAACCACCCAATGCCTAATTTTGCTTATGAAACCTCACTAATAACATTCAAGAAAATTCTAATTAATTCTTATGAATCTCCTTACTATCTTATTTAATTCTTTAAATTAAATCTCAGTCTCATTATTATACTTTATTTTTCAGATCCGGGTCTTTACATTAACTAGCAAGTTCACAAAGTTTTGAGAACACATCTAGCTAGGAACCTCCATCCCAAGTTCATCCTACTCAAGTGGTTCACCTGTTTCAACATAAGGGGCAAGCTTGGAAGCCCACTAGAAAAATTCTAAAGTAACTACAATAGTTATTTTCATATTCATGTAATGAATCATTCTAATTCATGCAATTCATAGTTCATCTTATTATCATGTCATTGTTTTCACAATCATAATCATGATTGTCTTAAGCAATTATAACTATCATCGTGAACTCTGTCTTGCCACACACATGTCACACCATAAAACCCATTACACGAATCCCTATGCAAACAGCACGGATCTCGAGGTGAGACCTTCAGGTTTCCACCAATGAACATGGGTCACCGTATCAAACACAAGATAATAAAAGTAATAAAGACGACCTTTATTAAACCATCAGAATGTGGAAGCTAAATAAAGCAAATTACATAACATTATTGACTTCAGAAGAGTCACATGCCTCAATATAAATCAGCTCAAAATCTGAAAAGGACATAATCCCATTACATCTCAAATCATCCATGGTTCACATAACATAAAGGTACTGAAACTGAAATGAAGTAACAACAGCGTCTAGTCCTTATCCATCCTCATCACACATCATCCTGCAACATGAAAAGTCGCATGAGCTTGGAATGCCCAGTAAGTGACATATTTGTCACCAATCCTTATGGAACACTGTTAGTCCAAAACCAAGTACAGTGATGATATGTTACAGTTAAAATAGAGAAATGCGATCATAAATATTACATCGTGACCCAAGTCTCAGCATTTTATTCACATCTTTGCATGGATATTAAAATAGCAAGTATAAAGGAAGAATATTATGAAAATACAGAAAACATAGTGAATGATGAGATGAGTGAATACTAATGCAAAATGATGATCAAATACAAGTGATGCAACACACATGGTATGAATGCTAACAAATGCAATTCCTATCCCTGTGATCAGCCGGTTCCAAGTTACCTTGGCATCCAATTTACTACAGTTGGACATTGCTCTCTTATCTCCCATGTGTACATCATTGTTTTGTAGGATTTTCAACCTACGGGCTCAATTCCCCTAACTCTTTGCTCTCTGCGTACATTTAGGGATTCAAACCCAGTGAGGCCTCTTTAGGGCGATTACCCACGTACATTTAGAGATTTAAAATATATATCAAACGTCACTAATTTAGTGATGCAAAGTAAGAGGCCTTCAAGAGTTTCTTCTGCTAAAGGTTAGTTTTAAGCTTTTAATAAATGTTGCTTTTACTTTAATTTTTTTGTTTTGATTTAAAGAACTTCAATGTGGTTTATTGTTTTTATTTGAATTAGCTAAGTTTGATATATATTTTGATGACATTAAATCGATTGATAGGAGTTGATATACATTGAAGCACTAGTCAGCCTATAGGATCAAGTTCAGATAACTTAGATAAAAATGCCCATTACTAGTGACATTTTAGGAAGTCATATTTTTTTAGTGAACGAGGCACTGGGCTCCACATACTGACCCCAGGTTCCCAGGCTATAAGCTCCTCCCCTTGTGAGTGACCTACTGGCTTATAGACGTCACTAATTTAGTGATGCAGGCTTAATTTGCTGTCTAAGCATGTTTATTTAATTTAATAATTCTATTCTTATTCCTGCATGTTTTGGTATGTTCTTTGAATCTTAGTATTTCTATTAGAAGATAGCAAACCTAAGGATATATACAAACTAAACAAATTTTGTTTCTGATATTACTGATTCATTATAGTGAGTTTATGTTCCAGTTCGTTTCTTTTTGTTCCCCTTAGTTTGTTTTTATGTTCTTTGAATCAAGTCTTTTGTGAATTCACTGGATTTGTGGGTACATACTACTAGTGTGTAGAAGGATGTAACACTCTTTGGTAACTTGTTGGATTTTCTTATTTGCTTGCTTGCTTGGCTTTTCTTTTTCTTTTGTCTTCTTATTTTTGGTGTTTTTGTGGTTTACAGTTCTTGTAAACTTCACCTTTATTTTGATCATTTCATTATTGCGTGTGTTCTTGTAAATTGTTATTTACTGTTAGTGATCCTATTGGTCTATCTCAAGCACTTTTCTGGAAAAAATTATTTTCCTGATTTTAAATCTTTTCTTTGATTCTATTTTTCTGCTTTTGTAATGATGACCCATTTTAAGTACTCAAATGATGTAAAACAGGGAGCCAAAAGATATGGATGATATAGCGTATGAGTCACTCGAGCCATTAGATGATCTAGAGGATGGGAATAACGGGCATGGAGAGTTTGGCAATGCGTCCGTTGATTGCGTAGGTGTTGGAGAAGAAAGGAATGAAAAAGATTACGTGCCAAAATTGGGGATGGAATTTTTGTCAGAAGATGCTGCTTATGACTTTTATAATGAGTATGTAAGAAGAACTGGGTTTAGTATACGTAAAAGTTCTGGTAAAAAAGAGAACGACATCCTAAAATATAAGGTCATATGTTGTAGTAAAGCTGGTGTAAAAGGGTTGGATAAGGGGAATGAAAAGGTTAAAAAGCCTAACAAGGAATCAAGGGCTCAATGTAAGGCAGAAATCAGAATCGGTTTGTGTGCAAGTGGGAAATATGAGATCAGAACATTTACACCATAACACAATCATGATTTGGTCACCCCTGAGATGGTACATATGTTAAGGTCGCATAGGAATTTAACTGATGCTCAGGCTTCTGAAGCGGATCTAGCAGATTGTTCAGGAATTGGACCAAAAGCTAAAATGGAATTAATGGCTAAAGAAGTTGGTGGTTGCGAGAACCTTGGATTTGTCCTTATAGATTATAAAAATTACTTGCGTAAGAAGAGGGATACATCTATGCATAAGGGAGATGCAGATGGGGGGGGGTTACTAGAATACTTCCAGATGAAACAAAATGAAAGTCTATGATTTTCCTATGCCATCCAGCTTGATGAAGATGAGTTAATAACAAATATTTTTTGGGCTGACTCAAAGATGAAAGTTGATTATAGTGCATTTGGTGA
>JAUPMG010197072.1:0-10080 GCA_031762675.1 Pachysandra terminalis
TGCTCAGGACTTCCGCTTATGATTTGATTGTTGTGTTGCCACTCTCGTAGAAATACGAGGTGAAGGTGACGCTTGGATTGGATTACCCATGTAATTGGAAAAATTTGGTTCGGGACGTTACAGAAACAATGGAAGATGATGAACTGAATAGGGAGAAGTGGGGGAAACCAAATGGTGAAAAGAGGGAAGGAAAACATATTCCTTCGATCCAAAAAAAGAAGGGAAAACTCACTTTACATGTTTTATAAAGAGGGGTAGATTAGACATTTTATTTTAAATTTCAATTCTATAAAAAAATTAAAAAATAGAGAGAGGGTATTTGGGAACGAGTGGTCCTGCTACAATGGACGACCATTCATTTTAAATTGTTTTGACAAAGTTCAACCAATTTTATTAAGGTTTAAAATGCATTAGTGACTTGAGTTATTCTCATAAAGTATAACTAAAAATGAGTTTTAACAATAATTAACGAGAATGAAAATTGTTAACACGTGTAGTTATAACGGTATTTTGAAAGGAAATGGACAAACACTTAAAGTCCCTTAGTACTATGGTAAAGATTATCTTGTATGTGGGAGTCAGTCTGATTTAAACTACTATATTAGATTAGATTGTTATGCTATAGATCATCATTGTTACTTATTTTCTTTCCAGTTATCTCTCTCGATCTGTTTTCGTCGCCTTGGATCTTGGACCTGCTCGCAAGAGGGTAGGCTGGACGCTGGAGTCTCCCTTCAATGTGAATGGTGTCTTAAGAGGTCCGTGCAAGGTTCGTGTTCACATTATTAAATAAATCTTTCTTCCTCTTTTTGTTCTGGTGCTGTGTTTTTCTTTTTCCTGTTTTGTTGCGAATGCAACACGTATTCATTCCGTTATCCTCTTCTTCTCCTCTATTCGTAGACGATGAAAACGTGATCGAAACCGCAATTAAACGGTTTTGGTTCGTCATTCTTGATCCGATCCCTGTAAGTAACAATTTCATTTCTTCATGCTAATCATTTCATCCTTTATATGTTTTTATTTTTTTGTGCTTTGTGAGTTTGATCGAATTTGTATGAATTTTTGATTGCATTGTAATATTTGACCTTCATTTTTTTTGTGGAAGTGCCCAAGAGAAATAGTTTGTGTGCACCACACTAGGGTGTAACTTGGTGCGGTTTGGGTTGGGTTGATCTCAACCCAACCCCAAACCGACCTCCTTGAAGGTCAACCCAAACCCAATCTAATCCGATTTGAAATCCGAACTATGAAACCCAAACACTGAACCGATTTTATTTTGTAAACTCTAAACCCAACCCAAATTGCAATTTTGGGTTGGTTTGGGTCGGTTAATACGGGTTGATAGGCACAATCACAGCTTGAGTGATATATTTGTACTTAACGAAGCTGGACAATGTGCAAATACTTACAGAAATCAAATCTAGCGTACCCAACACATTCAACTGCAATAAAGCATATTACAATTAAGCACTGTTATCAAACCATAAACACGAGACTAGCTACATTGGTTATTGAACCATAAACACTATTATGATTCAGGCATGAAGCAAAAATATTAAGAGATTTTGCCCATTTCATAAGTTTAGACGGGTTTTTATAAACCCCAAAATTCTAAAATTTACGTACTTCTAATATTATATATTATATGTATATTATTAGCTGGGTTAATTCAGTTTGGGTTTCAAGTTGGGTCAGGTTACCCAAAGCCCTAACCCAAAATCGAACTGAATTAATTCGGGGTTGGCTTTTTTCTACCCAAAACTGACCCAAAGTGATATAAAACTCAGCCCAAATTGACCCAAATTCGGTTGGGTCGATTTGGGTTTGGGTTACCCGACCCAAGTTGCATCCTTACACCACACCATATATTCAAGGCTAATTGTACAAAGAGTGAAGTTCTGGCGGTAATGGATTGTCTACGGTTTCTACTGATGTTGGCTGAACATATACCTCCCGTTGGTCCCTATCTAGTGCACAAAATATGTATATGGGCCGAATCATTGCCCATTACATGCACAAAAAAGCCTGACACCATACGATAAACAACCATGTGACACATGGTTGGTTGTACGTGTCAGATGGATTGATTTACACGTCCGAGAACCTAGGACTACATGAAGCCAAACAATTATGTTGCGGGCATTGATAGTTGATACACTTACTAAAACTGAATTGTGGACTGTTAAATTAATGATTAGGAAAGGCAAAAGTTGCGGGGATCTACAATAGTTAAATTATGAATGGCATTATTTATGTTCTTTTGTGGCAGTTATATAATAGCTAGTCATGGAGAGATCACAAAATAACATGAGCGGAATGCAAACATAAAATCTTTAAGCATTCAATTTTGGCAGAAGTTAGCTTATTAGTTGCACCATGAAATTTGGGGAAAGAGTGATGAAGCAAAGACGAAGAGAAATAACCGTAGTATCAAAAAATCCATTTGGCCTTATGCCAAGGAGGTCTACCATCAGAGCTATCAATTTATGGAGATAATCAATGGAGAAGTTTAAAGAAAAGAAGAAAAAAAATTATATGATTTTTATTGATCTAGAAAAAAGCATAGGATAAGGTATATAAAGGTTTAATTTGGGGGGTTTTGGGTATGAAAAGAGTACCAAGTAGATGCATTGATATCATTAAGGACATGTACGAGGGAATGCTAACTAGAGTAAGAATAGTTAGAATTGAGACAAATGAGTTTCCGGTAATAATAGTGTTATATATCAAATCTCAATTATAAATCTTCATTATTTTACGTTGATTATGGATTAATTAACAACTCATAGTAAAAAAAGGACTTATACCTTGGTGTATGATAATTGCAAATATTGTGGTTTTGGTGGGTCAAACTAGGGAGGGAGTAAATGCAAAACTAGAATTATAGAGGAATACCTTGTAATCAAATGGTCTCAAAACCAGTGAAGGCTAAGTGTAGGTAATGTGACTTTAGCACGTTTGGTAGGGAAGATAAAGTAATGGGAAGAATCAAGAACTAGGAGATTCCCAACAGTAGTTACTTCCGTTGTCTTGGATCAATTATTCCTTACAGGGGGATATTGACAATGATATTACATATAAAATTAGAGTTGGATGGCTTAAGTGGAAAGCCGCTTCTAGAGTGGTATGTGATAGATGTACTTTACTCAAGGTAAAGGAAAAGTTCTACACGATAGCTTTTAGAGGCTTGGTGTGATGTAAGAGCAGAATTATTGGGCAATTAAAAAGAAACATATTCATAGGTTGCGTGTTGAAAGACTAGATAAGGTAAGGAACAAAGATATTTGAAAGGTTCTTGGAGTAGCTCCAATGGAAGATAAGATGGATAAAAGTGGGATAAGATGGTGTGGACATATAAAACGAAGAACTAGGGACTCATGTGTGAGAAGGTATGAGGGAATGCACATTGAAAGATTTATATAGGCTAGATAAAGACAAAAAAAATGTGGATGGAGTCGGTCAAAGTTGATTTAGTCTGAATAATTTAACTAAATATATGGTTTTTGACAAGCTTGGATGGTGGAGCGAGATTTTTGTTTCTAATCCCAACTAGTTGGAATTAGGCTTTTTGTTATTGTTTGTTTTGTTTGAATTTTTGTTGTTGTTGTTGTCGTTGTTTTTTTTCTTTGTTGTTTCTTTGTATTGGTGATGACCAAGTTTTAATGAAAGGTAACTAACAATTCTCTAAACATTCTCCTTGGGGATTAATCCAGCTTTAGTGATGATTTTATTTTTGATATGTAATGAAGATCACAATAAATTAAGTACAATGTAAAATAAGGACCAGTCGTGGTGGCTTGTGGGGGGGGGGCGGAATTGTAAAGAAGCAAAAATAGAAGTAGAAGCGCAAGCATGCAACATAACTTCTTCAAAATCAAGGATCCACTTATAACATCTCCATTGATGATATTCCACTAAAGTATTCCATTCTCATTAATTTCCCTTTCCTAACTGATCCGCCAAAAAGTAAGTTTACCTTGGGACCTGAGAGAACGAGATGTTCAACCCATGACTCAAGCCTCTGGAAAGTTGAAAGAAATGGTGGAATCTCCCATGAATAATGTGATCGCCCGTTTAGTCATAAAACTATGGTAGACAAATCTCTCTACTCGAAAGTAAATTTATTTTTCTAGCCTCCCTCAAATTTGTCATTGCATCATAAAATTCATCCCAAACTGCAATCCCTCTTCAATGGGTCTTAAGAACAAGTGAATAATGCAACTTAATTGGTCCCTAAAAATACGTCTTTTCCTGAAGGTCTTGGGTTTAGAATAAGCACCCATCAAAGTTGAGCTTGATGAAAACCTGATGAAAGGATTTTCAAGCCACACACATGGTCCCATCCAAAGGTGAGGAAAGTTCCCTTTTTCGTCCACTCTTATATAATGAGTTAATGATAGACACTTGAATACCCTTGAACTCCGGATAAGTGTTAATGAATCTAGTAACCTATACTATAACTGAACTTACAATGGCTTAAGTCCTCCGTTTGAAATCCTTGAAAATGCACCTATCTCTTTCTCCCCACAGGATCAATAAAATTGCTTGAAATACTGCATGATATGTCATCATCCCTCTCTTCCCTTAGCCTCTCCATCTCCATTAGTCAATTAGAGATCTAATACTAACAGCATTACCCAGTCTATTCCAATCAGTTGGAGGAAAAAGATCAAACCTCTCTAGCAACTATACATTGTAATCATCTCTGAGTTGGCGCATGCACATGAAACAAACATTAGAAATATGCAGTGTTAATCATTTAAAGGACAGACGTCTAAATAAATTCCTTGATCCTGGGAGTGTTCCACTGTTTCCATAGGGGGTGCAAGGAGGGATATCCCCATCTTTGCGAATATGGTGGCAAAAGGGTTTATTATAGAAGATTCCTCAGACTAGGTACCAAGATGTGGGTATCAAGGATAGAAGCATAAGCATAATTGTACACATCTTTAAGAGAGAATAGCAAAGAGAATAGTTTTTCCAAATAGGCTTGCCTAGGATCCCTCTTGAAAGGTAAGTCATAGCTTAAGCCATGGAAGAATATCTACTACCTTGTCATCTTTGGATACAACAAATCTGAAAATAAGAGGGAAGTGAGCAGACAATGTAGAATCCTCCACCATAAATCCTACTAGAATATAATATGTAAGCCACTTCCCAAATTGAAAAGGACAAGGGGTAACAAGGATCAAATTAAAGGGGATATAGCTTTCACGGGCTCGCGTCATACACATTGGCTCTAGGATTAATGTGCCACTCGTTTTCATAAGTACCATATTTGCTACACATTGGCTCTAGGATTAATGTGCCACTCGTTTTCATAAGTACCATATTTGCTAATGATGGTTCACTATGTAAACTATCACTCTTTGTGCCAAATCTCCAAATCCATTTTCCCAACGAGACCAAATTCTTGTCGAATCTATTACCCAAATATGCAATTTAATGCCCAGATTGAATCCCTTTGGTTTTCTCTCTACACACTATTTCCTACTTAACTAAGCAATCCTCTCTAAACATAACTCCTTCCCACAAAGTCTCTTTGACCTCTCTCAATGATGGTTGACACTTTCACTTTGACCTCTCTCAATGATTTTTTTTTACTTCCAAAAAAGGTTTGCCAAAATTGCCTGACTGAGAGTTATTCTACCAGCCCATGGATGAGTAACTTCTCTTCTAGGTAGTTAATCTTTGCTAAAATTTTACAATAATTGATGACAGAATTCCAATTACGACACTATCAGAGCATCCCTATGTACCTAAGATGTTGTTTACCTACTTACACCCTAAACGTTCTGCACAGGATTTGATTCCCACCCAACATGGTTTTAAATTTCACTAGCATGATGCCGGAATATCGCCAATTTGTACTTGGGTGGCACAAACTCTGGGGGAAATTTATTGGATTTCCCATTTTTACCTTTTTAATTCAAAAAATTCATGAAAAGTTACGTATTATTATAACAAATTATATATTATGCATAAATAATGCAAACATTTAGAAAAATTGTGATAAAAAGTGAATTGTAATTATTCTCATCATCATATGCCTTATCCCAACTAGTTGGGGGTTAAAAGTAAGGGAAATTCGTTAAATACCCCCTACAGGTGCGCGCTTCTGTACTTGCCTACATATATGTGTACGTGTATGTATGCATATTTGTTTCCATATTTTAGGTCTTTTAGTTGTATTTACTCCCATTTAAACCCTTAAAAAGTTTGGAATTAAAATTCCTTTTTTTCCCAACATTTCTCCAAATTGGCAAAATATTCTGCCATTTCGATGATATTTCGGTGAAATTTCACCAGACCGCCCTGGCTAAATCTCAGGAAAAATCGAAATTGAATCCTGGAGATACTACACTTTACGAGTTTACCATCAGACCATATACCATTTCAAAACCTCTAAATGTACATATGACCCAGATCTCTTGGTCCTCAAAAATCATTTAGAAAGAGGCTTGTATCCTCTGAAAATTGTAGGTGTGAAATGGCCACTATATTTGCCCCCACTCTAAAAGCCCTAGTTGATTTGGCTTCCTTTACCTTATTTAGAAAACAACATAAAGCGTCTAACCCATATAAATAAAAATGAAGATAAAGGATCCCCTTGCCTATGCCCCATTGATGAGATGTGCTGACATTTTATGCAAACATTCCACATAAAAGAGGAGACTTCTTTACACAACCTCCAATCACTGGGGCCACCTTTTCTTGAAGCCTTTCCATTTCAACACTGAGTCCAAGAAATCCTATTCCACTTTATTGTAGGTTTTTTCTAGGTCCAATTTGCATATGAAACTAGCCCGTAGGCTTTTTCTGTGTCCAATTTGCATATGAAAGTGAAACCAGCATCCCAGTTCTCTCTCTCTCTCTTCTATTAAGACCCTATCTAGGATCTATCTCTCTTGAATAAACACGCATTGCTTTTGAGATTCATTCAAGGCCATCACCACTTTTAGTCTAAGAGAAAGGATCTTCTTAATGATCTTATAAAAGCTCATAATCAGGTTGATGGATTTGAGGTCCATAATCTCTGGTGATTTGTTCTCTATATTTAGAGTATTTCCAACTCACTTTTGAACTTACAAGGCCTCTCTCTCTCTTCTTATTGCTGAGCCTTTATCAATAGACATATTTTCTTTTCACCCAATACCCTAAGAACATTTTTTCCCGAGTTTTTATCTTTTTCATAACAAATCTAAGCAAGCGCCTTTATGAATTGAAGCCTTCCAATCCATTGTAACATCACTCTTTGCCCACCTTTCTCCTTACCATCTCCTTAAAAGAAGAACGGAATAACCACATGTTTCCGACTTGAAAAGGTGAGGCCGATTGGAGGCCACTATGGAAACTAGTAATGGCAACGGTTTGACCTAGTCTAGGGAGGATGCATTGAGCCATAAAAGGAAAATTTGTATCCCAATCTACTGAGATGAGGAATCTGCCCAACCTACAGCACACAATTGTACTTTACAGATTGGGCCAAGTATAGTTTGCACTCTGTACCATCATATCAAAATCGTCAATAAGTCGGGAGAAGTTTATCATATTGCAACTAACCTTGCCTATACTCGATTTTTCGTCTACAAAGCGAATAACATTAAAGTCACTAATCAAGCACCGAGGATGCTCGCGTGATTTGTTGACTTCTCGCTCATCCTGCCAAAAAGCCTCCCCTAACCTAGGTATATTTGGCCTATAGATTCTTGACAAGACCCATTCAAAGTTATCAATGATGTATTTAAAACGAACAAAGACCAAAAACTCGCAGCTTGAATCTCAACCCGATGACTTTGTCACTGTCATGTATAATCACCATGCCTCCAGAGGCCCCAACTAAAGATATACAAACTCACATTTGATTTCTATCACCCCGAAAGTCTTCTAACTAGTCTATTCCCATATGATTCTTTCCTTGTCTCTTGAATGACCATAATATCTGGCTTAACTCTTCTACTTAAATTCTCGAGAGTGTTCTTTTTTACTCACTTCCTCCACACCTCTTATATTCCTACTCACATTCTCCATTAATTGAGAGGATCTATCTTATCCACCTTTTTGTGGATTAGTCACTCTAAATTGCGTAGCTCAACTTGCTAGTTCTTCCATTGTGACTACCTTCTTTGATTTTTAACCTTTGAACCACGTCCAAAATGCTAATTTCATTGCCATTACTATCTTTTGCCTCAATTTGAAGCAAGATGGCAATATTCTACTATTTGGACCATTTGATCGAGGCACAGTATTACCTGTCTCAAACACCATATGCTCATTGATAAGATGCGAATTTTTCTTAAACCAGAGCGCATGAGTGCGTACCTTTGTTTGAAAAGAGATGGAATATGTTCGGGGGCACTGTGGCACGGTCAGGGTGAGCATTGGTATTTCTTAGATCTAAATGAGCTCCCAGGATCAATTTGATTGCAACAATGCTTGCTCACCGATCACCATTGCTTACTGCCAGATTTGAAGAAAAGCGTTTGACCTCGTCCCTTAATTTATATGAGGCTTTTTTTTTATGTCTGTAAAATATTGTTAGGAGGAATGACTATCCCTGCTTTCAAAAATATTGATGTTGTGACTTCAATCCATAGTCATATATGAGCATGCCCTCAAAACGATAAGAAATGTTGCTTTGCTGGGTTTCCTCTTCTTCATGGGATTCTGTACCTAAGTTCTCTGAATTACATCTGATTCATGTGGGTCTTTGACCCTATTTAGCTAGTCACCCACCTCCATAGTGCTGACCAAGGTTTGCAATGTCGATGTCGTAAGACATGTCGCAAAATGGTAAGACCTGAGACATGTCGCGACATCGGGGGAAAAAAACTATTATTTATATTTTCATAATTTTATAGGGTTTTTTTTTCTTAAAAAAATACAGTTTTTCCCTCACGTCGCAGGGAAAAGGGAAATCTGGCGATTTCCCATGGATTTCGTGTCGACAGTTCCAAAATCGTGGACATGTTGCGACATGTCGACGACGACATTGAAAACACTGGTGCTGACCCATTATCTTCAAAGAAAGCTTCATTCAACAAAGTTTGTGAAATGTCTCTATTAGTACCTTGGAGAGTGCTACCTGCCCATTTTTTGGATAACCATTTCGTTTCCCTACATTTCTTTTTCTTTTCAGGCATTGATACCCTTTGCTCCACCTGGTTCTTGCCACTGCCACGTTGCAAACCTTCAAATTCAACGACCTGAACGAGTTTGGAAAATAGATTCTCCAACAATGGTCTATGTGCATAGCATTTGTAATGGTTTCTTGAATAACTTCTTGAAGGTCTTCGTCTTTTTGAAAGCGTTTCTTCTTATGTTTCTTAACTTATAATTGCGACTAGGCTGTGAGGGCCTGACTCTCCTTGTTGTGAGCCTGTGTTGCTTGGCTTGTGATGTTCTGGGATGCCCTATGCTAATAGATCACTCCCTAAAGCCATACATTGCACCTAGGCCCACCTGATATGGTCTTTGAAAGCATGATAACCTGAGCTATGTCCATGTGCTCAGAGGCCTAACACTTGGTTCCTTGAATCACCAAGAAGTGATAAGCCCTTCGTCTCAATTGGAAATAAAATTCAACTTTTGTACAATCTGATTGTATTATAATATTTGTTGCCACATATTTGGAATTCTACCAGACTAACTCTTTTGCCCAGCCACATTGTGCTTAGCGACTCTTTTCCTAACGCCAATCGGTTGAGGTTGCCCCCTTCCACCATTTGCCCAGTTTGCAATCAAGATTTTAAATGTTGATGTTGCCAACCATGTCTCCGAGCTTGACTAATAATAGGGTAAGTTTCTGAATGAGATTGTCGTGCAATCTTTAATAGAGAGTGCTTATCTGGCTGCAAGAGAACCTCCATTAAGTATGTCTTCATAAACTTAACTTTCTTACAGGAACCTGCTCCTTAGATAGTGCAATACATATATTTTTATAGGAATAGATTTTTGGTTATTGGTGTCATATTTCCCGATTCTTTGAGATTGGTATTTGTTGAAAGCAAGAAAGAAAGAACACACATATATATAGTGGTTCGGCATTGTGCCTACTCCACTCTTCAATAATCCTTCACT
>JAUPMG010197083.1:0-10080 GCA_031762675.1 Pachysandra terminalis
TCTCGTGGGGTGGGGGGTAACACTCCTCTCCCAGACTCCTGTATGACGTCAACCATATTCTTGAAGTGTGGTGAGTCGGCTGCATTTGCGGGGATATTGTTGAAGATAAAGAATTTCGAAATAAACTTACCCATCTTTTCTCTTACATTCCCTCCACTCCAAACATCCTTAAGGGGCTTCTGCCTTGAATTAGACGACTTCCAAAGAGATGGGTCTATAAGTGGAGCAGGCATCTTACTCCTAAAACTCTTACTTGGCTCAAATGGCGGTGCTAATCGTACTCTAGATGCAGTACCCTCTCCTGGCCCTGACAGCTCAGCCCCGATGCCCTAGCCCCTGACGATCCAGTCCCATAAGCCCGCTGCCTAAGCTCCTCTCTCTCATACTGAGCCTGCATGGATGCCCGGTATGCAGCGCGAAATTGCATTCGCTCACGCTCACTAATGACATTAGGTGGATAGGGAGTGTCATCATCGTCCCAATCATCATCATCTTCACTCATCCGCTAGTACACTGGGTCGTTGCTTCAATTTTCTTTTAATTGTCCTTTTGTTCCCTTTGATCTCTCCTTAAAGTACCCCCAGTCGCCAAATGATCTGCCATCAATTGCTTCACCTCGGGAGGCACCTTTGGACAGTTGGCTACATTCTTGTAACCGTGTGCCAAGTGTTATTTCAACCTCGAAACCCCACCACTCCTCATAACCTGCCCACAGTAGTTGCATTTTGTTTTGTTTCTATCATTCTCATAAATGGTACCATGCTACCATCCTATGTCTTGCCTCCACCCAGTCAATGCCATCTCAGATCAACCTATATCAAATAACAACATAAGAAAGTCATAAAAACTCAATACTTTCAACAAAATAACTATTTTATTTTCTACAATTTTTCCCATATTTTTCTGTATTTTTTTTTAATTATTTTTAATTATTTTTTAATATTAATTACATTGATTAAATAATTTCAGAAATTAATCAAAGTAAATTTCAACACAAACTATTAAGTTTTAGTAATATGGTTTTCAACACAAACTATTAAAAATTAAATCATAATATATTTTTATAATTTAAATTATAAGAATTAATTACAAAAATATTCTAATATTTATTAGAAATAAATTTAAGCCCCATGTCATTATTTATATCTATTAAATATATATACTATGTATTTTTCGTCAAACATAAATAAATATATATATTTATTCTGAAAAAAAAAGTAACGATACCCATCTCTAGATCGAGTGTCATTACTTAACATATAATTAGGATTCATGATTTCAACAACAGGTTTACTTTAGATCTGAAAAAAATTAGTTTTTACCCTGATTTCATCAGGGAAAGTCTTCAAAACGGTGTAGTCGTAGATCGGAGCTAGATTTGTGTTTTCGTACACAAATCAGGTGAAATAGACTTAATTTCGGCAGAAATCACCAAAAACAATGAAGAGGGGAGGAGAAATGAGGAGAAAAATGGTTTTAGGGGGAAATCTGTTAATTTCCCCCTTATATAGGTGATATTGCGCCACATGTCGCCTAGTTTTACATGTTTTCCCTTAATGGGAGACATGTCGCCCGGCATGCCTCAAACCAAAGAAAAATATGGGGCGACATCGGCAACAAAACGACATAATGTGGATATGTCGTGTCACCCAGTCGAGAAATGGCGACATGGTATACCCTGCTCTGTACATAGCTCCATGGTCGACCTCTCCAGGGCTGCAAATCTAGCGTCCGTATCCATCCCTCTTCGCACGTAGTGGTGCCTTGGAGGAAACCTCTCCCTCTGAGCTAATAACGATGCCTTCTATTGTTGCTCTGCCTTTTGGTCCTGGTTTGGCTGCTGTTGCTGTTGGTGCTACTCAGGAATGTACCTCGCAGAGGCAGGCTCAAAGCCCATCATACGAAGGTTGACATTCCCGAATTATGGAATGGTAGAAATGGTACTCTCATGAGGCAGAAGCAGTCCCCAATGCCCGGCAACGACAATCATAAGACATGGAAAAGGGAGATCACCCTTCCTAGGGTTCCAGTAATATCTAATGATAATTGTCATAATCAGGCAGGGTAGGCATACTCTTCCGCCAGTGGCCACAAAATATAGAAGCTGAACCATGTATGGAGTGAGTTCAGTCTTGTTCCAAGTTCTAGGATACACATTGTGTGTAAACACGTGTACTATCTTGAACTGAGGGAGCAGAGCTTTCAAGCTGAGAGAATTACCATTCCTCCATCTCACGTTCTATCTACACAAGACTTCGATTGCAACCAAGGTTTTAAATTTTGACTTCGACAGACATTTTGCCAAGGGGTGTTTGGCGAAATTTCGCCAAAATTTCGGTTGCAACCAAGGTTTTAAACCCAGTCCGAAGGGTTTTCAGATGGTGGTGGAGGTGCCCTCGAAGATGTAGAGGTACGGGTCGTCCTAGAAGGTCCTTTACCAATGATTTCAGGTCTAGCCATTGATAATCAACAAAGAGAAAAATAAGATTTGCCCTAAATTTCTTCAAAGAATGAAACTCAACCTAATTAAAATTCTAGAAAGGAAAACTTACCGACTTTAGGAGAATCAATGAGATGCCACAAAGAAAGCTTGGCTACGGTTTGGATCCTTTAGAGAAGCTTAGAAGAGCTCTAGGGAGGTTTAGGGTAGGAAGAGAAATGGAATTAGAATCTAAAAAGGGGCTTTTAAATGAGTTCGGGTTGCCCAGCCTCGTCGGTTCGATAAACCGAAGGTTCTGCCGTACTCCAATTTCTTTCAAAAATTTTTATACATCCTCCAAGCATATACCACACACACACACACCCAGTCATTATCTACATCAATTTCTCATGGTTTTTTTTTTAACGTAAGGTATATGCACAAGTCCACATTGAGGCTTTAGTGAGTTGAAAAATTCTTTGTAAGGTCATACCTTCTTTTAAGAAGTTTTTAACGTTGAGTGATTTTTCTGTAGTTAGAGAGAAGATTACCTGAAATACCCCTCCCTTATTGCTTTTCTTCTACATTGACGCACTGACAAAAGTTTTTAAAAAAACACTTATGCCCCATCTTCTTCCCAAATCAAAATTGCATGTTATTGAAAACCATTTTCCGGTGATTTGAAAACCCCTTTCCTCTTACCATTTTCCGGTGATCACGTCTTCTCCGTTTTGAAAACTCCTTTCCTCTTACCATTTTCCAGTGATCACGTCTTCTCCGTTTTGTATCTCTTGAAAACCCCTTTATCCTATACCATTTTCTGGTCTTCACGTCTTCTCCGACGCACCATTTCGAAGGAAGAAAACTTCATCCTCAATGGAAACGACTCCGTAAGTTATTAATTCAAAACAAAACAAACATTGAATTAATGTTGTGTGTTCTAAGGTGATAAAATCCAAACAGACAACCATCTTGAACATCTTGTGTAAAGCAAACACCAAACTATCAAACAATCAAACACTTGTAATGCAATAACAGATTTCATTCTCTTCCAAATCCACACATCAAAAGCCCTATCTCTTCCTTGATCTAGATGCTGAGGTAAACACAAAAAAAGGATTTCTATTATTTGCATTTTCAATGAAAGTTAAATAAGGGAGTAAGTAAAGACGCCATTGATGACTTCAAAACCCTTCATGCCGAGTTCTTTTTTTCTCTTTTCTATGACCGACTTCAAGAAGAAACCACATAGAACTAAAACCAAGATTTCCTACTTCACACCGTGTTTCAGAAATAGAGTTTCCAACAAGCCCTTTTCGTAGCCAGTATAGCCCAGTGGTGCATCATTTAGGACCATATAGCTCTGAACTTCACATTTACACACCTCTAGGATCATATTTCAAATTTGTGCAGAAATTGTTATAAAAATCCATAACTTGTCTTATTCTATAGCAACTTGTTGTATTCTATAACAATTTACCATTAATAATACCAAATTACTATAGATACCTGACTAGGTGTTTTAATATTGCTTAATGAGCCAGGTCATAGATTGAAAAAGTTAATACGACGAAGATATGTTTATTATGAGATGAATCAAGGAATTACATGGATATTACTACATAATTCAAGCTTTTCTCGGTGACATGAAATATATCTCACGTCTGGCATCCTTGCTATAGAAAAGGGATAAAACTGCCATAACCTCCTAAACTCAATTTTTTTTTAATGGACGGGAGTATTTATCCTGACTTTTCCTGGTTTGCAGCGATATCCTTCAGCTTCTCTTTCAGTTCTCTAGTCTGTGCACAAGGGGACGACCGGAAAATGGTAAAGGATGAAGGGGTTTTCAAGAGATACAAAACGGAGAAGACGTGATCACCAGAAAATGGTAAGAGGAAAGAGGTTATCAAAACGGAGAAGATGTGATGGTAAGAGGAAAGGGGTTTTCAAATCACTGGAAATGGTAAGAGGATGAAGGGGTTTTCAAGAGATACAAAACGTAGAAGACGTGATCACCCGAAAATGGAAAGGAGTTTTCAAAACGGAGAAGACGTGATCACCGGAAAATGGTAAGAGGAAAGGGGTTTTCAAATCACTGGAAAATGGTTTTCAATAACAGACGATTTTGACTTGGGAAGAAAATGGCGCATAAATGTAATTTTAAAAAAGCGAGGGGTATTTCGGGTATTATTCTCTCTAACTATAGAAAAATCACTCAATGTTAAAAACTTCTTAAAAGTAAGGTCTGACCTTACAAAGAATTTTTCAACTCACTAAAACCTTAATGTGGACTTGTGCATATAGCTTGCGTTAAAAAACCCATTTCTCATTCCAATGATACATATTTATCATATAAGTAATACTGAGTCCTAAGCCCTCATAATAAACCCTTGGGCCAATCTTGGTTCAGTCTTAGGGATACCAGACCTTGGTCCAACAATTAAGCTTAGTAATACCCAACATAATCATACAATATCATATGGAATATTAATCATACTAATTATGTAATAATTACATATTTTATCTTTCATTAATATATAACTACCTTAACACGTTCCTTTCAAAAAATTTGGATTCATTGTATTTGCAACTCAATCAGCAAGCTTGCTAGCCTTGGATTGTTGTTTCATCTAGACATTTTAATCCAGTATACTCACTTTACACCACATCCTTGAGGTTCAACCTTCAGATTTTCAGAAATAGTGGTACCTCTATTCCCCATTGCCGATCTGGAAGACACCTAAAAGGATGCACACAACAACAATCATCGCATCTTACTTTCTCACATCCTACATATCTAGTCCCTTACCCTCCTATTTTGACTGATATCCTATTCACTCTTATCATTTTTCTAATCCCAAGTCCTACTTTAAAAACACAACCAACATGTAAATAACAAATAGTATATAATGGATAGATGAAAAATACTGAATTCATCGGAAGATGTACATGACATATTTACAATTCACAATAATGCAGTCCTCTCCCAATCTCACCCATGGTAACATACCAGAATCAGAGACCGGCCGACGGTACAGACCGGTACCGGCTGGTTCGGATCCGGTATCGGCCGATCCGTGAAACCATGATCTCACCAGGGTAGTCTCAATGCATGTAAGTCCTTTCATACTACAAGTCTTCATGATGCAATATGGTCAATGAATCATCCACAATGAAACCGTGTTCATTTTCAATTAACCAATCAATGTCATACACAAGAATATGATATGCATGCTGTCTAGCATTCGTATAATGTATGTTCACTATAGATCTCATATCAATCCCCAAGGCATCTCATGGAAAACCACTTGGGCTAGTTGGCATTTAGACTTGATAGAATTTTGTGTACGTACCACAGTTTTAGGGAATTTCAACTCATAGGGCTCATTCCCCTATCCACTACTTTTGATCATGGAAGTTTGTTCGGGGTCTCATAGCCTTAGCACAGATACACCCCAGTGAGCATCACCAACACACAACCTACCAACAGAATTTCAACTCAATGGTCCATTGGAGTCCCCATATAGGGCTCAATTCTCAACCTTGGTCTATTGGAGTCCGAGTACCAATACATGGCTCACTCCTCAATCTGAACACAGACCACAAGTCTATTGAGGTCCCAGTACAGGGCTCACCTCTCAACTTGGGTCAAACACTTTGTCTCACATGGACTGTCATATCACTTGGTACATATCAGTACCTTTCACAATCTGCAGCCTATGGTGCTTCACCTCATACAGCCATCCTGGCTAGGTAGTCTTATATGCAGGCTCGTAGTTTATTCAATTTAATGCAAGTCATACAGTTCACGACATAACCTTCAACATCCATAGTCATACATTCAAATCAGCAAACACATGAGTCAATAATCTCATGGAGTTCATCATGATCCTCTAGGCTACATATCAACTATCAAGTCACCTACGTAGTTAATACATGCATAATACATATACTCTTTTCACTTCACACAAGAGTTAGGTTCTCAAACAATAGAACTTTCCAGTTCATCATTCATTCATTTGCCACATTCATGACTTAACCAGCCATCATTACCAGAGTAAATCATACCCATTAAGCGATGCACTATGGCAGAAAGTTGTTGAAAGTAAGTTTGGTGGTCATTCCAACGGCTAGGACTACAATCCATGCTCCAACTCCAGTGTTTGGAAGAGGTGTTGTTGGTTTTTCCTCTTTTCTCTTGTCATGTTCGGTACTATGGCAGAAAGTTGTTCAAAGCAAGTTTGGTGGTCATTCCAACAGCTAGGACTACAATCCATCTGCTAGATGCTCCAGCTCCAGTGTTCGGAAGAGGCGGTGTTGGTTTTTCCTCTTTTCTCTTGTCATGTTCGATTCAGTATTGTGGATGGGTGTCGAGTTCATTTCTAGCATGATCTTTGGTGAGGGGATTCCACTCTTGCGATTCGCTGTGCGCCTTTTTAGAGTGGCTTCTGCAAGGGAGGCTTTGGTGTGGGAGACTCTCTCATGGTCGAAGTCGGGACTTGTTTGGAACCTTGGTTTTCATCGGGATTTGCGTTCTCTCGAGTTGCTTGAACTCGGTGCTATATTTGTTGATCTGGGAGATGTCTTCATTGGTTCTTATTGTAGGGATCGCAGGATCTGGTGTCCTAGTAGTAGGGGGGTGTTTTCGGTCGGATCGTTTTTTCTCCCTTCTGTGTCCTAACTCGATTGGCGCTCCTGTTACTTTTCCGCATCATAGTGTTTGGGTTCCTTTTATCCCTCCAAGAGTTAAGGCTTTCATCTGGACAGCTCTTCTTCATAAGATTAACACATGTGATCACCTGCAAAGAAGATGACCATCATGTGCGATTTCGCCCCATATGTGCTTCATGTGTCGTGAGGAGGGAGAGTCAGTTGACCATTTGTTTATTCATTGCCCAATGGCTAGGGAGATTTGGTCCTTCTTGTGCACTGTGGGGGTTCAGTGGGCTATGCCAGATGGGATGGGTGCTTTCCTCGAGCAGTGGCGATTTCCAAGTTTGGGGGTGAGGGGCAGATTGATGTTTTAAGGAGTGGCAGGGGACTCTTTGGGTTATATGGGGGAGAGGAATGCGAGAGTATTTGAGGACAAGTGCAGATTGAAAGGAGCGATTATTGAGGCTATATTATTGATGGTCTGTTTGTGGATGATGATTCTTCCTGCCTATAGGGGGATCTCCATGTCAGATCTTCTTGCGGGTTGGTTAGAGTTTTCCTTTACATCTCCACAGGTTCTTCAATCAGTGGTTCAGTGGCAACCCCCACCCGTGGGGGTGGTTAAAGTTAATTTTGTTGGATCTTCAATGGGAAACCCTGGGACTTCAACAATCGGAGGGGTGTTTAGGGACCACGGTGGACAGTTCACTCATGCGTTCTCTGGCTCTGCTGGGTTAGGTGATTCTACGAGGGCTGAACTTTTGGCTCTCCTCACCAGTGTTAGGGAGGCAGTTTGCGTGGGTTGTAGCCAGGTGATAGTTGAGGGGGATTCTGCATCTGTGATTTCTTGGATGTCCGGTCCGATTAGCTGCCCTTGGCGATATGTCCACTTTGTCAGATTGGCCAGGTTTTG
Source organism: Pachysandra terminalis (assembly GCA_031762675.1). Classification (NCBI taxonomy): domain Eukaryota; kingdom Viridiplantae; phylum Streptophyta; class Magnoliopsida; order Buxales; family Buxaceae; genus Pachysandra; species Pachysandra terminalis. Next base: position 7,989 of record JAUPMG010197083.1, read on the forward strand.
GTATAATTTGGCCCAGGCATCATTTAGGCATACTCTCAGATCGGGTAATGGTTTGACTGACCGTTTAGCCAGAGATGGGGCAGGTAGAGAGGATATGTTTTGGGGATTTCGCCAGGAGTGATGTTCAGGGTTGGAGGATGAGGTTTGAGTTGTGGGCTTAGCCCTTGGTTGTCTTGGCCTATTTTTGAGATTCAGGCTCTTCCTTGGTGTATTTTCTTTTATTTTTCTTTTTCTGCTCCACTAGTGCCCAACTTGTGCGCCCGGTGGCTATCTTGTTGTGTTGTTTGTTTTCTGCTTTCTGCTTTTTACTCATTTATATCATGCTGGTTATTCATCAAAAAATATCGCTTTCGCTGGAAATTTTGTCACCACGACTCGGGGGAAATTTCGAGAGATATTATCATTTTGGCATAATATTTTGCCAAAGGGAGAGAAATGGTGGGGAAATTACTAAAACTTTGGAATTTTTTAATGAAACTTCAAGGATTACATAACCATACATAAACACACAAATAACTTAAAATATAACAATAACTAGTTATGCATAATGATGAACGAACATCAAGGGATCTAAGTAACATACGCGTTACCAGCCTGTCAATATAAAATGTGAAGTACCATACATACAAAGTCAAAATACAACATTGAAACAATTAAAAATCCAATGTCCAAGTATTTAAATAGCTTTGCATAGTATCACATCCACATCTACATCATATATAATATTTTCGAATCATTTCATTAAGTTTTAAGGGATAAAAATAGAAAAATACACATTTCCGGCTTCTTTCAGCTTTTCATCAATCATAAATCCCTTAAACTATGTCAAATGCATGTTGATGCATCAAATAGATGCATTAACATGCATTTTCATCATAATAGAAGTAGATTTATGCAAAAGAAAGTAATTTAAAACAAGAAAATATGAGATGTTAGACATACCTTACAAATCTTCGAAAATGATGCTTTAATCATCCGCTACCCTTGTCACTTTTATCAGATTTTTATCATGGGGGCTTCAGATTTGATCTTCTAAATCAAATCTTGAAGAAAAGCAAAAAAGAAAAAAGAAAAGAAAAAGGCTTGGAATGTAAGAGATAGGGTTTCTGTCGAAATTGGGGAAATTTCGAGCAAAATTTCCCCAATGTTGACCATATCCCCCTTTTATAAAGCACAAAATCTCAACTTTTCCCCGAAATTGGGGAGAAATTCAAATATCGGGGGATGTTTCGCCCGAAATCTCGCTAATTTCCCCATAAAAGAGATATTACCCTGGAGATAAAGAAATTTATTCCGCTGAAATTTAAAACACTGATCATACCCACTCACACATAACCACATTAGACATATTATTCAAAATACTCTCATGCACACTACACAATGACAGACATTTATTCATTATAGTCCTTACCAGGTGAAGCATCACCTCACTCGCATGGCACCCATCGTAGTGGTCCAGCTCTCCCGACTGCTAGGATGTTTAAGTCGTTATGAAGTCTCTAGGTTAGGTCAAACACTTGTAAACACTGCATAAAGGGTGCTAGGAAGTACACTAGGTGGTACACCTTCACTTGGGCTGCACAGTGGTCTTCAGCACACCTTAGGCAAGGTGATAGGAACATCGAAATCTCATAATGTGGGGCAAATGCACTAACTTTCGCACATTAGGTCCAATATGATCTAATGAGGCAAACACTAACTTAAATGGACCAAGGTGGCAACTTCGGTAGACCTTTGGCAAAGTCTTGGGTCTATTGAAAAATTCAAAAGTGGGGGGAAGCACTCCTCCCTCAATGGTCATATGTATAAAGGTGTCTACATAGAATTTATGGTGTAAAACACTCCATCATGGAGCTTCGGCAGGGTTTCGGGGTCTGCTGAACTCCTTAAGATCACTTGGGGTATGTTACCACTTCGGTGGACCCTAGGCACACCAAACCTACTATGACAGCCTGGCCCGAATACGGGGTTTTCTACCTTCGGTAGGGTCTCTGCACACCGATGGGTCTGCCGAAGGTAGTTTCTTGGCAAAAATCACACGTTTAGCTTCCTAGGGTTAACACGTTTACTCCCTTACTCAACCTACACATTC
>JAUPMG010197094.1:0-10080 GCA_031762675.1 Pachysandra terminalis
CTCACTCTCTTACCCTTCTCTTCTTCCGATAATCTAGGTGGCTCCCCTTTTTCACTCACCCTTTTTAATGGAGTGTTGACCAGCCATCTCTATCCTCCCCCACTCTATTTTCTAATTCCTTCCCACTTCTCAACACGGTGATGGCTTGGACCTGTTCATGTTGATGTTGGGAATTGCTAGAAGCATTCCCATCAACCATGTACTGTCCCTTAGGGTTGACCACCGGTTGACTCGGTAGCTTACCCGTCTCTCTCTTATTTAATGTATTAGCTATTTGACCCATTTGGGTTTCAAGCTTTAGTATAGCTTGAGTATGAGAATTCAACAATTGAGCATGAGATTCTAGGTTGCTAAGAGCAGCTAGAACCTTCTCCTCAAATGCTGAATTCTTAGGAGGAGGGGGAGCTTTTGGCTATTGTTGAGGAGGGAATCAATAATTTTCTTGTGGACGAGCTTGGTTGTACCCTCCATAGGGTGGTGCTGAATTTTCCATGGCTGGAGCTCGCCATGAAAAATTCAGATGATTTCTCCTTCCCGGGTTTTAAGTATTGGAGTATGGATCATTACTCGGTTTGGAGAAGGCAGCATTGACATTTTCATGAGATAAATCAGAAAACTGTCCCGAGGAAAGACAATCTCTAGTATGGTGTGAGGGACTATAGCATAGTGCACATGGCTCATTCGGGATGGACATGTGAGGTGGAGTAATAGGAGCAAAGCCAGCTGCCATAATTTGGTCTAGCTTTCGTGATAGTGTATTCACCTTACTAGTCACATCCGATGGATTAGTCACCTCAAAAAGACTTTCAGCCTTAGGGGCCTTAAGGCCCGGTGCCCTCCTACTAGCAGAAGCATGCTGTAAAGAATTTTCACATAGATTCTCAAAGAGAGTCCATGCTTCATTCTCACTTTTTAGCATAAAAGTGCCACCACAAGAGGCATCCACCATCTGCCTATGTGGTTCACTTAAACTGTCATAAAAGCATTGCACAAGCTGCCGCTTAGGAATTTGATGGTGTGGGCACTTTCTAAGTAAGTCTTTGAGTCTTTCCCAACTCTCATGGAATGTCTCCCTTTCCACTTGGGAGAAGCTAGTGATAGCTCTCCTAACTTGGTTGGTCTTTCCAATGGGGAAATATGTTTTTAAGAAACTCATGTTACAATTGAGCCTATGTGGTGATAGTATTTGCCACCAATGAATTCAGCCAATGCTCGGCTTTATCCTTAAGTGAAAAGGGGAATAGTCGCATCCTTAAAGCATCCTCGGTAAAATTTTGCAATTTGATGGTAGAGCAGATTCCAAGGAACTCATCGAGGTGCTTGTAAGGATCCTCATTATTAAGTCCAAAATAAGATGGAAGCATTTGTATAATGCTGGACTTAATCTCATAATGACTTGCCGCGACTTGCAGCAGCTGAATGCATGAAGGAGAGGTGTATATATTAGGATTATAGTGATCCCTAAGTAATACGGGCCTCTCTTCCACTGCTGGTTCCATGGTCTCAAGTGTATGTCTTCCTACCAAGGTAGAGTCATTTTGGTTCTTTCTAAGAGTCTGTTCTAATTCTTGGTTGCAAGATAAAAGTGATAGGGCCAAGGATCTCCTACCTAACATACACCAGTAACAGTAAAAATCCTAAAAAAATAAGAGAAAATAGCTACCTAGTTGTTGTGGCTGCTGGAAGTAGTTTTAAGCAATTATGAGTAGTTTCTGCAAAACAGTCGCTCAATCGCACCAATTCCGATCGATCCTAAGTCGCTCGATCGCACTTCTGTGCAGACAGAACTTGAAACAGAAAACACACAGCTGTAAAAATAATAAAAAAATCTAAAATAAAATCTAACGAATTTAAATAGACCTAATATAACAAAATTAGTAATCTAAACTGTCAACTAGTCCCCGGCAAGGGCGCCAAAAATTGGTGTGTCAATAATCATTAACCACTCGCAATAGGATGGATCCTTGTAGGATAGGGCTATTTTGAGGGTGTCGAGCCTCAAGTACTGAATGAGTTTAGTCTGTTAAATTATCAGAATAAATCAAAATAAAATTAATTAGAAAAAGAAGGGGAATTATATGATCTAATTCTAAAAATCAAAATAAACAAATTTAAACTAAAGTAAAGTGGTTAATTAATAAAGAAAAATAACAGAATATTGATGATCCCTCTAACCCTTTCTATTATGGCAATCTCATGAATCCCTATAGCGGTAAGACCCAAAATATGAATCATATGAGTGAACTTTGATCATTGATCAGAAGTGTATGGTTCTCTGAGGAAGTTCTGTGTGATGCCTTTGGATTCATCCATATGATCGTAAATAAGGTGAGGCGATTGTGTCATGTAGGTCGAAACCCCTAGAAACTATGTTGCGAATATAGAATAATCTGTTATTCAGTCAATTTATTGGGGGTGGTTTCTGTGTGAGTACCCTGGGATAGTACAATTGAGATCATATGCTGGAACCATCATTAATTGTCACTAATCAGAAAGGATCTTATCTTTGGGTCATGGCCAGCCAACGGTGGATCGGTCTAAGTGGAACCCACACAGACCCCATGTACTTTAGAATGGTTGCATGGATCACAAGGGGTGATAACTTATAAGGTAGGTGCACAGCATGCATTAATTAATGAAATGACCTCATGCATCTGGTTTATTTGTTTGTTGTATGGACTGTAGGTATTGTGAATTGCATGTTATCTAAGATAGACTTTTATATTCCTGAAGGTATCTAACTTACTGGCTAGTGTAGCTCACGCTTTTTAGCGACAACATTTCATGTATGTTAAATGAAGATTGAGATGAAATTCCAGATGAAGATGCGACCGTGATTCTTATCTATTGACGTAATGTAATTGTTAGTAATTGTTTTTAATCTAAATTTTCATTGTATAAATGTTATTTAGATTTCATCTAATTGCGGATTGTAATATATCTATTTCTTTCAATTGTCATTATATGGATTTGAATGTAAGTTTTCCCTTATAAATTTCCCTTGAAGAATTTCTAATATGTACATATTCGAGACTCTGATACTTTTATTACTGTAGTCGTTAATCATCTTTAGGATTTTGGTTTAAGGTATATACCTAAACTATTAGTACTAATTGATTTGAAAATACTAGACTAGTTTATAATTCCGTTGCTTGTATAATGAGCAATCATATTGGATATTAATTTTAAAATTTAAAATCTCATAATTTGTACCTTACTTAATTCCATTATATCTAGCCCATTTTGGCTAGATATCGCTTTGCGCTCCCAAGCTTTGTTTGGGGTAAAGGTTACGAATCCAAATTCTGAATCTCCAACGACGATTCCGGTTTGGGCCGTGACAACAATTCAACAGAACAAATATCAATAAAGAAGCAACTATATGAAGTACCCACAATTTAATAGAACAACATCATATTCGATCACATTAGGTCATAAAGAAGTAAGTATATGAAATAATTATAATTTAGCAAATGTAACATCAAAATCAGTCTAACTTGGTCAAACTAAGCATGTATGTGAAGTTTCATAACAATCGGAGCACTTTGGGGGTTTTATTAGTGTGTTTAGAGGGTTTCCGGGTTGCTGTCAGAAGATTCGGCTCAGCGTGTTCTCGACTCGCCAAGTTGGTTCTCGGTGTGTTCCAGTGTTTTGATAGTTTTGACATATCGTTGGTAATTTGATCATAACTTGGTGTATACTTATCGGAAACACCGCAAACTTGTTATGTTAGAATCTTACCTCAAAGAGGAATATAGAAACAATATCAAATAAATTATATAAAATAATTAGGATAGGATATTTAATCGATGAACACAAAATTTTATAGGTTTATGGGTTCTGGGTTTCTGGTATTGACACAGAGTCAGAAAATAAATCATAACTTATTCAATTCTCAATGGATTCAGTTCAAACTTATTTTGTTGTGTTCCTAAATAATAGGGGCATATTATAAAAATATAAAATACATACATAGGTATGGTAATCGATAAATTAGATTTGGGTGATTTTCCAGATTAGGGCTTATGTAGAAAAGCATAAAAGATAAAGATTTTGAGGTTCTGCTATGTCATACTCATTGAATATGACCTAGACACCTAGTTCACCTCGAAAATAGAGTTAATCCGATTACTTACCTTGGGTTTGCTTGCTAAATCTTCTTCTTCTTCTTCCTCTTCTTAGTTCAAAATCTGAACTTTTTCTTCCTTAGCTCCTAGCTCCAGCAATCTCTCTCTCTCTCTCTCTCTCTCTCTCTCTCTCTCTCTCTCTCTCTCTCTTTTGGAATATGATCAAAACGTCCATCCCTTGGTGTTTTTTTTATAGATTTCCGATAGTTTCCTATTTAGTTTAGGAGTTGTTCTCTATGTTGGATTGTGTTTTAGTTTATAGCCCTTAGATTAGATTAGTTGTAATGCTAGCCTTTAGATTAAAGTGTCCTAGTTCTAGATGAATTAATTATCGGTGTTTTTTAACCTTAATCCTAATAAGATTTAATGTCTCTTACTTTTAATCCTAACCATTGGATTAATCTAAGTGTTCCTACGAAATCCTAACCATTTATTTTAGATGTTTTAATCTTAATAGGATTACCTTATCTAATCATAATCCTTGTTAGTTTAGGATTGCTTTTAATTATCTTAATTAATCCTAAGCATTTAAAGTAGATTAAATGTTCCTACTTAATCTCAACCCTTGATTATTATCATAGTCTTAGTTAACTAGTCTTTAATTATCTTATTTAAAGTATGCTTTGTTTTTAAGTTATTTGAGACTCCTAATAAAATTCTAACTTAAGTTTTCTAGAAGGTATTTAATAAAAATGAATTTATTATGTTTTAAATCTTATTTGTTGATTTGGGCCTTGAGAATAACTTAAGCCCATTAAGCTAATTAATTAATTAAGGTTCATACTTAATCACTTAAGCCCAATTAAAGTTTATAAGCCCAATTCCTTATAATTAAGGCAATACTTAATTAATTAATCCTTAAACAATACATTATGTTTTAATGTGTGAGCACACAATAATATAGATTAATGTAAGTATATAGTTATTATATAAGTGTTTAAGGATATAGTTTACCCTACTAAATTATTATTGTACCCTTATATAAAAATAATTTTTTCTACTTCAATTTTTTGTGTTGTTAAAATTTATTTTCTTACTACTTCTCTCTTTTTTTTTTTTGTTCTTAGGAGACTTTCTCTCTTTCTTTCTATGGTAAACCAGAGGCTTCTCACAGTTTGACGGAATCAAACCTCCGTTCTTCGGCAACGTGATATGAGGAACGACTCCGAAATCTGATGGCAATATGTTCAGTGTTAGGCAGGCAGGAGAAAAGCATTTACTGCTATTGTGCTTTGATATTTCTTGTTCTTCTGGTTAGAGTTTTGCAGTAAAGACAATCTAATAAGGATGGCAACACTTGGGAGGATTTCATGAGTCTGAAGAAACTCAGAACAAGATTGGGATCCACTCTCTTCTCAATCGAAGAGCACAACAAGAAAGAAGACAAATCTTTTACCTCTTACCTCTCTCTCTCTCTCTCTCTCTCTCTCTCTCTCTCTCTCTCTCGCTATTACTTTCTTCCATGTTCGAAGTTCCTGATCTCTCACTGCAATTCATCTCTTCTTCTGTTCTGTAATTTTTTAATTCAGCTTCTTATGTTGAACTCTTTTTTTACATGTTGAATGATTTTCTATAAAACACTCTTCTTGAATTTGTTTGTGAAAGAACAAGCGGTTGCTAGTACTTTGCACCATCTTACTTTTGAATCAATCAGTTCTCGAAAGAACAAGAGGTTGCCGAGTGAAACCATGTATGAATTTCAAGGAATTATACAAACCAAAATGAAACATGATGTTGCTTGGACTTTTGAAACTGTTAAGGAATCGAATAGTCACTCCCAAACATTAAACAACTTAATGATTTCTAACATGAGAAATTGGATGATTCTCTTACAAGTACTTTTTGAGCAAAGACCAATCTATCAAATAGAATGTAGTCTAGAACAAGCATTTCGAAGATTCTTCTCTCATTGGCTCCTTGGACCAACACTCTCACAATGAACAACAATACGTTAATGACAATTGACAGTTAAGTTGTTTTTCAAAGAGAACCAACATATCGTTAGAAAAGGTGAATCAATGAATATGATGCTACACTAGCATAATTAGTGATCTCCAAGGAGATAGACCTTGCCAAGACAAAGTTTAATTGTAATTAGTAGCAATGATCATACTATATTACATGCTACAGAGATTACAGGTTGCTTTTATCTGTATGTACTCAATTTTTAATTTTTTAAAAAATAGAGGTATATTCTTATAAATATTTCATATTATCTCTTTTAAAATTATATTTTGCTCCTCTGAATATTTTTATTGTCTTTTTTCAATAACTTTTTTATGTTTCAATCCTTCACTTGTTTGTCCTTTAGTAAATAAAGAAGTTACTTTCACAAAAATAAAAATTTCTTTATAGTAGCATTAATTGCTCTCTCTCATTCAAATAATATCATTAATTTCTCATTCATTAGCATTAATTGCTCTCTCTCTCTCTCTCTCTCTCTCTCTCTCTCTCTCTCTCTCTCTCTCTCAATCTACCTTTTTATTTTTTTTACCAATTGTTTTTGCCCCCTAATGTAAAGTTCTGGCTCCGCCCCTACTTGCATAGACTGGATGTGTATGTATACAAGCAAAAATTGTAACTTAATTTTTTTTTTGGGAGCTTGGCGGTGAAATTATATCATTACATCAATTAGCGAATCCATTCAATTATATGGTGTCATACCGGAACTATGTTTGTTTTCATCTAATCTGAATTATTTTTGAAAATAAAATTGTGTTGGTGAAGGATCAGATTGGTGGAGAGATCCCATACAACTAAGCTCTGCTGGAAAAAAAAATGAACAAACCTAAGCTCTACTAAAAAAAAAAAAGAACAAACCTAAGCTCTACTAAAAAAAAAAAGAACGAACCTAAGCTCTGAAAAAAAAAAAAGAGAACAAAGCTAAGCCCTGCCAAAATAAAAAAAGAAAAAAGAAAAAGAACACAACTAAGCTACAAGCTTTCCCGACGCCTCTGGTTGTTGACGCGTTGAAAGCTCTATAGTTTGCAATCCCTTCATCATTAACCTTCTCATTCTCTGACAACACTATTGGGTTATTTGAGTAAAAACCCTCTCTTTTTGTTGTTTACAAAAGTTGAAGCTTGGTCTCTTTAGTTTTCAGCTTTGTATATGTTTTCTAAGTCCCACATTGGAAATTTGAGAGTTTGGGAGAGTGGTATATATACCCTCTCTCCATAATCCTTATGAGCTTGTGAAGGGGAACAAGGAGGGCTCGCTCCCATGAGGCCAACTGACGAGCCAAGGCTGGTCTAAGAGGATTTCGGACGGCGGCTTCGAAAAAACTTAATGTGCGCTCGCGCGCACACACATGCGCGGTCGATCGGCTCAGTTAGTGGTTCTATCTTTTTGGACAAACCTAGATTGATTTATTTAGCTGGTTGTTTGACCTTGATTTATCCGTTGGCAACTGCCGTGAGACCAAGTCTCCCACCTTTTCAAATGTCTTGAGACTTAGTTTCCCACCTGTTCATGAAGCCCTAATTTTCAGCACACTTCTCTTCCACGAACGGTCACATAATGTTATGATTTTTCTCTATTTAAATGGCGTTTCTACACAGAACAAAACACAACTTAAATTCATGTTTTATACTCTCGCTTTCTCTCTGATTTCTGCTATTATCGATTGTTTTGTTTTGCCTTATTGGGCAAAGGTTTCTACCATTGTTTGGTGGGTTTGTTCCTCTCTGTTACTGCAGAATAGAAAGAGGAAAAACACAATTGAGTGGGCTGTTGTATCCTGGGGCCGTCGTGCAACTTCTGCCTGCTTCGGAAAGTTCCTGCAGAGACGCGAAACATCTTAAAGAGAGTGACCTGGTCAGCGCCTCAACCCAGCCTCAACTAAACAATGACGTAATATTATTTCTTTCATACATATTTAATTGGGCGAAAAAGGTATTGTTAGATCGAATTCTCTGCAATATTTCCAACAATTTTAAGACGTTTCATAGATTCATGGAGAATCCTTCTATTATACCTGTTACCGGACCTAGTGACCAGAATAAACTGTTCCGATTTGTTGGTGCCCATTTTAAAAGATGGAGACAAAAAATGATGTTCTACCTTACTCTTATGAAAGTGGCCAACATCCTTAGTGAAGAAGACCCTAGGAATAAAACTACTGAGAGTGGATATGCTGATGCACAATTGGACATTGTGCAGAAATGGGAAAAAGGATGACTTTATGTGTAGGAACTACATACTGAATTGCTTGTCTATGACCTATATGATTATTATTGACAGACCTTCCCTACTGCAAGAGACTTATGGATAGCCCTACAGAAAAAATATAATACAGAAGAGGCTGGAATAAAAAGTATGCTGTGAGCAGATACTTTAAGTTCCAAATGGCTGATGGCAAGTCTGTAGTGACCCAAACCCATGATCTACAACTTATAGTGCATGAAATTCTTTTTGGAGGAATGCAAATCGGTGAGCAGTTCCAAGTGACTGCTGTAATCGATAAGCACCCTCCTTATAAAGAGTTCAAGAATTCTCTTAGACACAAAACCAAAGAATTCTCCCTAGAAAGCCTTATTACGCACGCATCTATGTATATAGGATGCAAGACAAGAGGGATGAACTGCACTATGAACCGTCAAGCAAGTTTCACTTTGTGAGTACGAGTGATTACAAACCCAAGGACAAGATGAAACCAAAGAGGAAGATAATGAAGAACAGACCCTATTCGGCTTAGAACCATGGAAACCCAAATCCCAAGAAGAATTACCAAGGATCCCCTGACAGGCAAAATGCAAATGCTAATACAACAATGTTCTACTGGTTTGTATGTGGCAAACCTGGGCATACAACCAAGGTCTGCAGATCCCGAAAACGGGCATCTGTTGGACAGGCAAATGTGACTGAATAAGCATTTGTTGCCATGATTACCGAGGTAAACATACTCGAAGGAACCGATGGGTGATGGGCAGATACTAGTGCTTCCAAGCACATCTGCCATGATCGAAGCTGATTCAAATTATACTCTTCTGCAGAGAATGATAAGAAGGTTCTTCTTGGAGACTCTCACACTTCTAAGGTGGTGGGAGTAGGTGACGTGGAACTACCGTTCACCTTTGGCCACACAGTGTTGCTGAAGGATGTTCTTCATACTCCTAAATTAGGAAGAATTTAGATTACAATTTCCTCTTGAATAAGGTTGGTTTTAAACAGACTATAGAGTCTGACCAGTATGTAATAGCTAAGAATGGGATATTTGTGGGGAAGGGGTATGCCTGTGACGGAATGTTTAAGTTGAATGTTGAATCAATCAATAAAGCATCTATTAGTTCTACTTACATCGTTTCTTGTGTGAATGTCTGGCATGCTTGTCTTTGTCATTTAAATGGTAAATATGTTAAAAGCATGAGTAGTTTGGAATTAATTCCTAAATTAAGCAATGAAAATTTTGAGAAATGTGAATCATGTAGCATGGCTAAAATAACCAGGAAACAGTTTAAATTAGTAAATAGAGAAACAAAATTGTTAGAACTAATCCACTCAGATATATATGAATTAGAAGGTATAATAACCCGATGAGGAAAAGATACTTCCTAACCTTTATAGATGATTACTCTAAATACACCTATGTTTATGTACTGAAAAAAAGAGAGTGATGCCTTTGAGACTTTTAAGACTTATGTAAAAGAAATAGAAAATCAATTTGATAAGAAAGTTAAGAGACTTAGGAGTGATAGAGGTAGAGAATATGAATCTCTTGGATTTGATCTCTAAATTCAAACCTTAGGTATTATTCATGAGGTGATTGCTCCTTACTCTTCATCATCCAATGGAGGTGCTGAGCGTAAGAACAAAGTCCTAGTTGAACTTACAAAGCAACTTTGATTAGTTTAGGGACACTTTCCTACTTATGGGGTGAGGCTATATTAACTGTCTGTTATGTATTAAACAGAGTTCCTCATAAAGAAACTCATATTTCACTGTTTGAGTTATG
>JAUPMG010197105.1:0-10080 GCA_031762675.1 Pachysandra terminalis
CATGCATTATATTACTTATTAATTATTAAGTTGGGTTATCTGACCTATTTTGTATCTTAATTTAATTATGGCTAACCGAATCAGTTTTAATGTTCTAAGGGGGTCTATAGCGTATTGTGTAATTAGTAGTCCTTTAAGTGTCCCTAATCCTAATTTAATTAGTGAAATTAAGCTAAAGTTTTTCAAATTACTATTTTACCCTTAAGTTTTTCAATTGATATTTTATGTTTAATTCGGGTTGTATTCAAACTCTGCTAATGAAGATGAGGAGAGTGACGCATTAGGGGTTTCATGTCGTTCTTTCATCGCCGACCAGATTGGTACGAGCACCTCTCCTTGATTAGTGTAGGAGTATCATGTGGCAGCAAAAGATATCTATCATGTCAGTGCTTGTTATGTTCTCTTGAAATATTTCATGTTTCCAAGTAAAGCACAATGTTAGAAATGAAAATATTTTCATCTTGCTCACACTGACTACTAGTCACATGCATTTAGTTGCTATAACTAATATATAATTTCTTACTACCTAGTGTAAGATTCAAAGAAAGGATACAAAATTCATTCTTCATCAGGGCAACCTTTGTGGTACAACTTGATCCATCTAGCGTTGATGGGGTCACTTAAAGGTGTTCCATCCATCTGACTTAGGAAATAATACCCACTTGCGGCAACTTCTCGTATGATGTAAGGACCTTCCCATTTTGGAGAGAACTTAGGAGCAGATAAGTTGGCTCAATTGTGCGTAGCAGCCTTTAGCACCTTATCCCCCTCCTTAAAATCTCGACTACGAACCATCTTGTTATATGCTCGAGAGAGAGACGAACTCGATATCCAGCAGTGTGTTAGTCCTTCTTTTGTTGACTAAGTCCAATTCCTTGACTCGTCCACCACGCTCATCAATATCGTCATCACCTTTAGCTGCTGTTAGGGCTATCTAAGCAGAAGCCAGCTTGATCTCTGCTGGCAAAACGACGTCAATGACTAGAGTTGTAGCGAGCTTCTCGTGCCACTTCCTTCCTTGATCATGTATCATACTACTGAGGGTCCTGACTAGAGTCTTGTTGGTGGCTTCAGCTTGCCCATTCCCTTTGGGATAATAAGGAGTCGGTCTGCTGTGTTTGATGTCGTAATGCTCCCTTAATAACCTGACATCTTTGTTGATAAATGGAGTTCCATTGTCTGAAACTATCCTCTAGGGGATTCCAAACCTATAGATTCCCATAGCACTTCTCATAGGAATGGCCTCTACCCACTTGGAATAATATTCTGCTGCAGTGAAAATCCATATATGACCACCTGAGTTAGGACCGATCCGTCCAATCAAGTCCCAATCCCAAGAATGAAAGGGCCAAGGAGTGGATATGTATCGTAACTCCACATGAGGAGCATGGATCTTCTGGCCGAATACTTGGCACTGATAGCAATGCCTCACATACTCATGCGCATCTCTTTGACTAGTGGGCCAATAGTATCCCGTTTGCAACAGTTGATCTAATAAGCGTTGATAGCCTTTGGTGAGCACCACATTCTCTTGAATGCATCTCCTACATGACGCCTTTGGCTTCGTTCTAGGTGAGGCATTTGAGAGGTCGTCCAGACCAGATTCGATGATCGAGGCAATCCCTCACTATGAAAAATCTCCAAGAGCGTCTCTTCAATTTTGTCGCTTCCGTAGTATCGTTAGGGAGCTTACCCAAAGACAAAAATTTGACATAGGGTTGTCTCCAATCTTCGTCCAACTCCTGTTAAGATCATGCAACATTCTCTGTTGTATTTGTCGTTGCACCTCAGACAACTCTGCTGCATCTCGTTGGCTTCGTTCATCATCGTAGGTCAGTAATAGCCAGCTCGTTGAAGTTTCCTATATAAGGCTTCAGCATCCTTCTGAGAACACTGCTGATTTTGCATCGCATGTAGTCGTTGTGTAGCTTCTTTGGGACTGAGACATCGAATAAGTACCCCAGTAGCTGCACTGTGATATACTTCTCCACTCAAGTTTGCGAAGTTCTTCAGTTCCTTCATCGGAATGGTCGATGTGCGAGGGTCTTGCAAATCATTGAGAACTTGGGTTCTCCAATCTTCTTTCTCCTTGACATGAATCTTCTAGCGAATAGTGCTAGGTTATTTCTTCTTAATGACTTCGACAAGGGTCGAGGCTTCGTCAAACTTAAGTCAAGCTCCCAACGTAGCCATCACATCTGCATGCTTGTTGTTCGTTCTAGGAGAATATTCGAATTTGACCGCATCGAAGCTAGGTAATAATCTTTGCGTTGTAGTCCGATATTGTGCCATTATCGGATCCTTCACCGCGAACTCCCCCTACATATGCTTGATCACAAGATTAGAATCTCCTTTCAGTAATAAATTCCTTATTCCCAATTTCTTAGGGAGTAGTAGCCCCAGAACTAGGGCCTCATACTCGACCAAATTGTTGGAACAATGAAATTGCAATTTGTATGCCGCAGAATTGGCCTCGCCACCAAGTGATATTATCACAACACCTACACCACCCTCTCCTCTCACGATGGACCCATTGAATTGGACAGTCCAAGACTCTTGATCAGCAATGTAAGCCACTTCGAACACATCTTCAAGATCACTCTCCACCATAGGAGAGTCAACAGCGAAAGCAGCCATCAAGTTGACAATAGCTTGGCTTCTTATCTTGGTGGGAGCAGTGCAAGTCAGATCATACTCCGAGAATAATAGCAATCATTTAGCGATCCTTCCTAAGAGTACCGGGGAGGACAACAAGAACCTGATGTGATAAGATTTAGTCATCAGCTCGACTTCATGGGCCAAAAAAATAATGACAGAACTTTTGCGTCGTGTGTACCAATGCTAAGAAACTCTTCTCATCCTTAGTATATCTCAATTCAGGACCCCTCAAAGTGCAACTAGTGTAGTATATCGTCCTCACTGCTCTCTTATCATCTTCTTGAGCAAATAACATGTTGACCGCGTGTTCCGACGCTACAAGATATAATCTCAGGCATTGGCCTTCTATCGGCGCAGACATGGTGAAAGAAGTGGCTATGTCCTGCTTCAACTTATCGAAGGCTTCATCGCATTCCTGCGTCCATATAAACTTGCCCTTCTTCTTCAATAGTGACGTCATCAGATGTATCTTGCTTTCCAGTTCTGGGATGAATCTTCTGAAGTAGGATACTCTCCCCAAGAAACACTTCAGTTCCTTCTGACTCTTCGGGGGGACCATCTGTTGTATTGCTTCCGCCTTCGGCCGGTTGATGTCGATTCCATAACTATGAACTAGGAATCAGAGAAATTTTCCCAATGAGACACCAAAAGCACACTTCATCGGATTCATCTCCAGTTGGTAGCGACCCGACTTTCGAACACTCTTCGAAGGACGACTGTATGATAAGCTCATTCTTTTGATTTCACCACCAAGTCATCGATGCAGTCTTCCCCTTCTCTATGCATCATGTCGTGAAATATAGCAGTCATACCCTCTGGTACGTTGCACCTGCATTTTTAAGACCAAAAGGCATTACTGTAAAGTGAAAATTACCTATGGGCGTTCGAAATGTCGTCTTCTCTGAATCCTTAGCCGTTAATCTGGTTGTACCTGCTATACCCATCCATAAACAAGAATATCTAAGTCCCTGCATTTGAGTCAATAAGGACGTCCATGTTCAGTAAGGGAAATTCATCCTTTGGACACGCATTGTTTAAATCTCTGAAATCTACGCAGCAGCGTATCTGGCCGTTCTACTTTTTGACAGGCAAGATGTTGGCTATCCACATCGGATGTTGTATGGGCTTTATAATTCCTACCGCTAGGAACTTCAACACCTCTTCCTTGATTTTCAATTCAATATCTAGCCTGAAAACCCTGGGAGCTTGCTTGACTGGTTTAGCATCAGGATCAACATTTAACTTGTGCACAACCAAGTTAGGATTCAGCCCCAGCATCTTCGAGTATACCCATGCAAAGACATCTCGATACTCACATAGGAGTGTAAACATGTCGGTTCTTTCTTCTTGACTTAGCCTCTTGCTGATGATGATATGCTTGGAAGCTCCTCCTCCATCAGCAAGGTTGACTTCATCCATCTCCTCAGCTACGGATTTGGATCTGCCTAGCAAAGCTTTTGGTGCTTCGTGAGGATTACTCTAGAGCTCTTCAATAGTCAAGCAAAAGGGGACCTCCACCATGACATCAGGTTTTGGAGTTGTCATGGGATGTTTACCGCTCGACTCCTCACACCATCATAAGCAGTAAAAGAAGCTCTCATCCTCCCACTGTACTCTTACACACTTCGTCTCTTGCTCTTCTTCATCTTTCTTGTTCCTCTTCTTCTGCAAGGACTCACATTTCTCCTTTCTACCTACCAAATCCTCCCTTTGGGGTAAATATTTCCCTTTAACAAGGGCTACTCAAGTTTCAACATCAGCTATGAGCTCGTCAAAGAAGACAGCTTCTGCGTAATGAATCTCATTTCAGTCAAGGGGATCGACACCTTTAGGCACTGATGATATATCGATGGAACAACCATATATCGATGAAGCCATGGTCTCCCCAACAATACATGGTAAGAGACATCTGCATCAACGACATGGAACTTGACCGACGAACGGATAGCACCCACCACCAGATCAATGGTAATATGACCTATCATCTTGCATGTCTCATTATTGAAAGACATCACCTCCACGGGTTGTCTCACCATTCTCTTAAAAGGAATAGCCACAGCTTGCAAAGTCTTGTAGGGCAAAACGTTAATGGAAGAGCCATGGTCGATCAAGGCTCGCTTGATCTCCATGTTGTTGGTGGTAGCAGGTAAATATAACGGCCTGTTGTGACCAGAACAGTCCCCCACTATGTCTTCATCGGAGAAAGTAATAGCACTTGCTATCTCTTAGCAAAACTTCTTAGGTCCAGTGCTTACAGAAAAGCACTGTTCACCTAGCTTAGCAGTAACAGAAACAGGGGCATCTGTCATCTCTCTTCGTGCCAGGACGTTGAATCCCATATCGTCATAGAATTTCTCCACCTTAGAATTGGTGCCTAAGTGTTGGTGTAAGCATCCTCTATCTTCGTCATCCAGATTCATCACTTCTGGTCACGCTCCCTCATCGAACTCCATTATGGCATCCATAGCATCTCTATGGGAAATGGCGCTGACAACTGCCTTCCCATGATTAGACAATGGATTGTCATGTACTGACTTGGATCCTGGTAGCACTAGTTGTCCATTCTTGATCTTATTGTGTAACTACCTCCTCAAGACGTAGCAATCTTCTATCTTGTGACCCACGTAAGAGTTATATTGGCAGAAGGTATTGATCTTCTTATCTGCTTCAGACACTGGATATCTTGGCAGTGGCGGAGTCACTATGCCCTCCTTCACCCACTGCTTTAAGATCACCAAAGCTTCTTCGATTGTACAAGGTAGGGGTGGAGAAGGAGTGAAATCCCTTTTCCAACTTCTAGTCGTCTCACTAGCTTCCTCCTTGGCAGGTCTCTTGTTCTCTACCATCACAATCGGAGAAGTAGACTTCGACTTGCTCTTCCAAGGGACGTGCCCTTTGAGAATCATGGTACGCCCGGTATGCCTCACGGATTCGTACAAACGGGTGAATGTGTTGAATCCCCCGTTCTCCAATACGAGATGGTAATCCTTCATCATTCCATCAATACACATTCGCACGAATTTCTCTTCTATAGAAGTCTCTTAATAATCGGTAATAAGATCACGAAAATGCTTCACATACATCTCCAATCCTTCGCTAGAACTCTGCTTCTCTTTCGCTAAGTCCATAAGAGTCACGCGCTCTTCAACAATGAAAAACTTCCATAGAAATGCCACCTTCATCTCTTCCCAGTTGAGGATGGATTCATGGGGAAGGTTGTCATACCAAGTGTAAGCGCGATCTATGAGAGACCTAAAGAACTCCCCCATCTTGAGTCCATCATCACCAGCAAAAAATCCCATGGAACCTGTGAACTTAGTGACATGCTCCTTTGCATTACCAATCTGCTCATTGTACTGCGGCATCAAAAGTGGAACCACGTATCCGACGGGATAAAATTTATTCGTAATGGCGATAGGATACAAAGGCTTGGTTTCTATTGTCACAAGAGGTTCGCCATCTCATCTCAAGTAACAAATCCGTTGTTGTTTACAGACTCTGGTTGCGATGCACTCAAAGGAGTACTGACGGGTGCTATAGCAGGTGTCATAGGAACCCTTTCCATAAATGGCTCTGCAGGTTGAATCGGAGCACGACTCTCCCAAGTAATCACAGTCTGCAACAAGTCCATCATCATTGCTAGCGCTTCTTCCTTCTTGCTTATCTGCACCCTCATCATCTCTATTCGATCATCGTGATTGTCGGGATGCTCATCTATCTCTTCCTCACCTTCCAACTAATGCAAGTTGTTGGGAGGGTCTTCTTCATGTCTCTCTTCGCCAATATGGAACAGAGAAGTTCCAACTTGTTATGCAGCACTTGTTCTACTCTTCTGCCTTGGCATGCCTCTAGTGATTATCAGTATATAGGAGACCAAGTCCTAAATGGAGTCACCAAAATGTAAAGGGTATTTTCGTGAAAGAGTCACCAACTGTAATCATACTGATCGACAAAAGCCTAAATCGACAAGCGACCATACCTTGTCTTTAGAAGAATGAAAAGAACAAAGTAAAATGATTGTTTCGAACGGTTCGGGTCAGGCTAGGGGAAATAGTGGTCCAGGTGTTAGAAATTCGTGAGCACACCTCAGAGCCACGTTTTAGGAGTCTAGCCCGTAAAAATTCTCCAACCCCGAATCATGGGGAATGAGCTACTATTTATAGCTTTTAGGAAAAAGATAACGACAGTTAGTGATCTGTTAAACCATTTCTAATGGTGTTAAAATGCTTACCTAAGCTACCCTGGTCTCTTAGGTGGACCAATCTCGAGTCATACTTGTGATTTATGCATTTTCCACTAGATTCATGACATTGTGTGTAATTCACGTCATGACAAGAAGCCAGCGATCCCCACCCCCCTCCGATCCTTTCATATGTAAATCCCACCTAGCATCTTACGCTCATGACGCCGAAATGTAGGCGATGGCGAACATCATGAATAAATGTAATGGAAGCCGTTTTCGCCTTGGAGCTGTCAAGGCTGTCTAGTCTCAGCGCTTTCGAGGTCCGCAAACCTTAGCACTTTGGAAGTCACAACCTTCTACGTCATCGAGGCTCTTCTCAGACGAAGGTACAAATGACTTTCTACGTCGTCGAGGTTATCCTCAAACTGAGGTATGAATACCCTTCTACGTCGTTGAGGTTCTCTTCAGACGAAGGATATATAAATATGAGCAGTATCTCTATAACGACTACCCGTCAGGGGATCTGACGTCCACCATGGAATATCGACTACCCATCGAGGGGATCCGGTGGCCGCCGTGGAATATCGACTACTCGTCGAGGGGATTCGGTGTCTGCCGTGGAATAGCGACTACCCGTCGAGGAGATCCGGCGTCCGCCATGGAATATCAACAACCCATCAAGGGGATCCGGCGTTCGCCGTGGAATATCGACTACCCTTCGAGGGGATCCGGCATCCGCCGTGGAATATCAATGTCTTACAGCATTTGGGATTTTCTTTCCCCTTAGATGTAAATTCATATTGATGAGTTGACGTCCCATGTCATTCGGGGCTGTCTTTCCCCTTTCGATGCGAATTCATATCAACTTGTTGACCTCTCACACCGACCAGAGCTGTCTCTCTCTCTTTTAGATGTAAGTTCATATCAACGTGTTGACGTCTCACACCGACCAGGGCTGTCTTTTCCTTTTATATGTAAGTTCATATCAACCTGTTGACGTCTCACACCGATCAAGTCTATCACTCCCTTTTAGATGTAAGTTCATATTAACATGTTGATGTGTCACACCGACCAGGGTTGTCTCTCCCTTTTGGATGTAAGTTCATATCAACGTGTTGACGTCTCACACCAATTAGGGCTTTCTCTATCTTTTAGTTGTAAGTTCATATCAACATGTTAACGTCTCACACCGACCAAGGCTGTCTCTCCCTTTTAGATGTAAGTTCATATCAATGTGTTGAACGAACTCGAGTATGACATGTGTGGATGTCCCAGCACAGGTGAGACTCTCAAGAATCGGAGGGGTTGTCCCATCGCAGATTGGCGCCCTCGGGTATAACTTGAGATATATCTTCTTATCGGCATTCCCGCTGTGGGGGTCTGGCATCCCACCTTGGAGTAATCCGCATTCCCGCCATGGGGGTTCGACGTTCCACCATGGAGTATTCAGCATTCCCGCCGTGGGGGTTCAGCACCCCACCATGGAGTATTCATTTATATTAGCTATGTTGTGGATAGTCTCGGAAAATGTGTCAGTTGGCTCGCGACTTGTACAACATCAGAAGTCGTCATGGTAGGGCACTACCTTTGCCCCCATACAGATGTTTCAGCTTTACTTGTTCTAAACTGGTTCAGGTCGCCATTTGTTTAATTCCCTCGGGTCTCGCCCGGGGGCATCAGTCGAACTTTGCTCACGTATCGGTCACTATCTCGATAGATGTCGATTTATCATTGGATCGTTCGTCCTTGACATTTTTTATATCTACAATATATATATAAGAAGAAAAAGAAGAAGAAATGTGATGCATATACAATCCAAACACCATTGAGAACTCTATTTCATATTTCTTTATAACTAGGTAGATGTGTTGAATAAATGAAAAATGTAAAATAATACTAGATATCAAATTACTGCAGCTAAAATCAATTGCTATATATCTTCGATTCTTTCTGCAATGAATTGAAAATTCTATAATAAGGTATGAATCTGGAATCTGTATTATGAGCAAATTCAAGAGACACTAAAGGATAACCGAAATTGAAAAAGAATAATTCAAAAAAGATGAACCTCATTGCTGAAATACGCCTTTCGAGCATGAAACGACTTTAATGGAATGAAATTCGAAGTTTCTCGTAAGTTTAGAGCCCAAATAACGATCTGTCTGAAACCACAAACAAACGCAAAAATCAAAGTCGAAACTTCGAGAAACAAGGAAGGGACAAACAAGGAAGATTCAGGGTTTGATAGTTGGACGAACACTTCTTTGATGATCTTCAGATCAAAAGATTCAGGGTTCTCCTTTCTTTTGCTGAACACTTTCTCTCTCTGTTTTTTTTTTTTTTTTGTCGATTGTCTTCTCACTCCCTTCGTCGTACGAATCATTCACGACCCAAACTTAAAGGAAATTCACGTAGGAATCCCTTAGGTTCAAACCGCGACTCTCACCCCATATTCCTATGGGAGTGGAAAGTAATAAGAGTCAAACTAGTTAAATTAATAAACCTTAAAAGAATTACTTTTACTAAAATTAATCAAATAATTATTAAGTCTATTACATCCAAAACAATTGAGTCAAACACAACGGAAAGTAAATAAGACATAGCCTATTCTCATGTTTTAAAACAAATCCCTATTAACTAACTTATTACACAAAAACCAAGTAAATTATCCCTAATACATGTACTACTAAAAGAGACAAATAAATCCTAATGATATCTATCATCTTCATCTTTTGTCTTGGTCTCCACCTTGATCTCCATGGTTCTACAGTTTACTAATTAAAGATCCTGAAATGTTTGCTCAAAGGCGCCAGCTACACTTAGCTCAGTAAATAAACCAATTAAACAGTATTTTAGATTGGAATAGGGTCAAAGCCACCCTCCAATGAAAATTCATAGTCTAAAACAGAATATATGTAATGATGTAATAAATATGATATGCAATGTAATGCAATATGAATGCAAGTTCAGTTATTAATGAATGCAATGCATGCTCATGCAACAATAAAAGGGTGATCACCGAGTGTGATCCATGCAAAAACATATGCTATGCAATTATGCATGCTGTTTAGAATTCGAATTATGTAACCCCCATACTAGACCAATCAATTACTGAGCAAGACATCTTCTCAAACCATCCCCCCATACAGGGCCACTCTAAGAAAGATATTCTATGTGCGCATCATAGTTTTAAGGGGTTTCGACCAAGAGGGCACAATTCCCCCACTTATTTGCGGTCA
>JAUPMG010197116.1:0-10080 GCA_031762675.1 Pachysandra terminalis
AACTTCAACTCACTTAGCCCTCAACTTCTCATAATATCAGTTTAACCCCTAATTCAAAAACTATGTTACAAAAATACACCTATAACATAAATAATGCACATACAATTACATAGATAGCTCTAATAATTTGTTCATATATTATAACTAGGAAAATAAAATACTTTCAAAGGTTCAGGTCATTACAATGAAGTAGGCAATATTACCTCTGTCTAGAGCGACGCTCGACAACATAGAAGGAGATCCTACCTCTCTCTAGAGCCTTACTTTAAGATGTAGAAGGTGATACTACTTCCGTCTAGAGCGATGCTCAACGATGAAGAAGATGATACATAGCCTTTGTCTAGAGGGAACCTTGACGACGTAGAAGGTTACATCGTCTCGAAAGTGCTAAGGTTCGACGACCTCGAAAGACTAGTAACCTCGATGGCGCCATGACTAGATAGTCTCGACGAGGCCAAGGCTAAACAACTTTCATTACCACTTATATTTATCGATCGCCAACATCTATATCGAGGAGTCGTGAGGCTCGCCAACACTTGGTTGTATTGTGGTTATAGGCTATGTCACGGTGTCTCAGTGACAAACCTGTAATTATCCAAACGACTTATAATTGGTCCACCTAAGGAACTGGATCGGGTACATAATGCATACTACCTCAGACGAACGTTTTAACCACCAGAAACGGTGGTTGAGAATTCTAACTGCAATTAATTCCCTTCCAAAAGCTATAAATATTATCTCACTTACCTCATTCAAAGGGGATGAGAAATCCCAGAAGGGGGAGACCTCTGACGAAATTCCCAAATCTTGAACTACGTCTGACTTGATCCCTGCTTGAGTACGTAGGCAGCCTGCAAAAGGTTCAATCATAATCTCAATTAAAGCCTTAGGTGTTGGAGAATCTCTAACACCTTGTCCACTATTTTCCTTAGCCTGGTTCGACCGGTGTTAGACGGTCCACCAGTTTAACTCTTTAATTCTTCTAGAGATGGGATACGGTTACTCGTTGATTTAGGTTCCTGTCCATCAAGATTATTACTCTTGGTGACTATTCACAAAACCACCAACAACAACTATATATATATATATCACCTCCTACTAATCTTGTTTATATATATATATATATATATCACCTCCTACTAATCTTGTTTTTCTTGTATGTAGTCTCTTTTTCTTGTTATGGAAAACCCATATAAATTCAACAATCTTAACAAGTATTTGAAAGATCTATTCTTTAGATTCTTGGTAGAAACCTATATATTGTCACATGATTTCACAAAATTCAATAATTGACTTGGTATATCAAATTCTCAGAAAACTCAGAGACCTTACTCCAGAATAGGTCCAATCACTCAGAAAACTCATGCACACTTTCCTTCATACACGTGAGATGCATTCATTCTTGATTTCTTTAGAAAGTGCATTAATTCCAACATATTACCCCTGTTTTTAAATCAGATTACCTGATTATTTATCATGAGAATTTACAAAATCCATAATAGGATCTAACTCGTTGGTGACTCGGTAACTCGGATCAGTAGACTTCCGAGTCATCTGGTCGATTTTGGTTCTCGAATATTGGTAGTTATGGCTCCATCACATTCTCAGACCAGAGAATGATCCTCTGGTGAATTAATTAGCTTGCATTCCCTTCCCCAGTGTCTTAGATCTCTTATTTTCTACAATAAGTCCAGAGTGAAATATAATCCAAGTAAGAATATTTAAAGTATCACGATCACCATTCACCACCATCATGACCATCATGTTTTTAATTAGTAAGTCCCATGCATATATAGATGAATTTACGTCTTAAAAAAAATGAAAGAAACATGAACTTGTTCTGAATTTCTGATATATTCAAGGAATATGACTTGAATATGATGTTCCAAAATCGAAATGCTGCTTACAACAATTTCTTATACATATTGTGGATACACCAGTTTTTGTTTATAATTATTGTTAGTAATACTCCACAAAACTTGCTTGCCTAGCTATTAGCATGACTGGGTGGAATCAAAGAATAACAAGACTAGGAGCTAGCTAGACGCAGACGGGTGGGTTCTGTTTGCCGGAGAATCTGGGCTTGATGTTAGCACACTCGGATTTGGCGGGACCTCCTTTGTATTTGAGGTTGATGTTACCAATCTCAACGTTTTGGCATGGCCCAGATTTGCTGCAAACGAGTTTGACAGCATACGGCGTTGAGGAGGTTCCTCGAATGTTTTTGATACTAACATTGTTGATCTGAACCTTGGAAGGAACCTGGAAAGAGAAAGCAAGAATAACCAAATCATAATTAATGAAATTTCTTTGGATTTTCCTTTGAAGTAAGTGAGTACTTATTTGAAGTGTATATACCTGTGCTTTGCACTGATTATATGGGCAATATCCTTGATCAATAAGAATGGGATTACCGACGTCGTTCATGATGATATCGTCGAAATGAATTTCTTTAGCAATGCCTGGGGGAGATGCAGGCCATGTCTTGATCCTTATGCCATTCATGGTCTTGGTGATGGTCGAATTCCTCACGAAAACTCCGATCACGGGCGATTCATTCTGGTATCTACCGAGGCTTCCGATGCTAATGCCATGGCCTGGTCCACAAGTGATTCTGGTAACATATATCTGCTCACTGCCTTCACCAATAGAGATACAATCATCCCCCGTGGCTATATTGGTATCGGTGATATTGATCCCCGATGATCGTCCGATATGGATTCCATCGGTGTTGAGGCTATGATCTGGTGCCACGATCTTTATGTGATCGAAAGCCAAATTCTTGCCCCCGAGCACATTAATGTGGAAATTCTTGCTGTTCAGTGAAGTTATGCCTTGGACCACCGAATTCGTAACGAAATTGAATCGTATATTCTGTTTTAATTTAAGCCACAAACTTTTGTTAGTTTGTTTTCTCAATATGTATAACTAACTGTTCTTGAACTCTTGTAGATTTGAAGTGAACTTACGATGGGTAGTTGACGGCATTCAGCGTTATGAGCACACTTGTTCTTAGCCCAAGCGATTTCGCCTTGGCCGTCGAACGTCCCGCCTCCGGCAACCTTCAACCGGTCAACTTTAGTGAAAGCAACCCAACCATCTATGCCGTGAAACTTGTTGAGATCTGTTGGAGACTGCATGGTCCCTCTGAGTCTGAACTCAATTGGAGACTTACAAGGACCAATGAAGGTCACTGGACCAATCGCAAAATTCCCTTTTGGAATCAACATCACACTTGGAGTTGGCGATGCACAGGCGGCTTTCCAAGCACTCATGAATGCCTGAAATTAAGTTGGATAGGGGAGGGTTAAATTGAAAAGTAAGTTTAATATCTCGGGTATAAATGCAAATAACTAAGTGGAGAGGGACATGCTCAAACAAAATAAAACCAAAACCAAAAAATAAAAAATGTTTTCACCTGAGCGTTGTCTGTCCGGCCGTCCGATTTAGCTCCATATTTTCTTACATTAAAAGTATTGGAATTTTTGGTCCCTTTCCCTACAACTGGAGCTTTCCCTACAACTGAAGCTAATAACATCAGTAGGCAAATTAGTCGGAAAGTCGTGTTTGAACCCATCTTTCTTCTTGTCCAAGCTTGTGGGTTCTTTTCTTTTTCTTCAGTGAATGGTGAAATCTCATTCTGCAGTTAGGGCTATTTATATTGTGATGAAGGGAGCTCAAGACCACAAGCTCTTCAACCTAAGTTTAGCTGTTTCCAAACTTAAGGTAAGCTGGATTTGTTGTTTTTTTCTTTTCTGGTTAAAATTCATGCCTATTTTAAGCTTTTTTTTTTTTTTTTTGCCCTGTATTTACGGTGCTTATATAATTCAGCAAAAATTTATGGTATAGAGAAAAGGCCAATTAAGGATCTTGGGCACCATATTTTAACACGTATTGATTTTCAAACAGATTGAGACTCACCGTTTGATTAGACCTCTTATCAAATCAAGGTCAAATATTTGACTCTAATCGGACGGTGGACGTCAAACGTACTTTGCTTGTTATATATATATTGCTCAAATGGTTCAGGAGTTGCTTTCTCTCCCTATTTGGATAAAGCCTATTTGAGTTCAGACGATAAAGAAGAATAAGAACCTGAAATTCGAATACTTTATTTAGTAAAGTTTGAATTCACCAATACAAATGCATCGACAGAGATGTAGTCCAAAGATCTTGTCTCAGGATAGCCTAAATTATCGTGCAACTATTCTATATCTAGAGCGTTTATTCTCTTGAATGTGATCTATAAATAAGACAAAGAAATGATCAAAAGAGAAGAGGTTGAAATGTTATGTATTGATAAGAACGCACACCATAGAGCAAGGATACCTCAGTGTTCGAAGGACACAACTATTTCTTAGATGTTTCTTTAATAAGTTATCACTCTTTGTATTTCAAGTATTTGTGAGTTTTACTTGAAGGTGATGGGTTCTTTTCAATGTTCCAACAGTTCTTCAGATTGTGGATGAGTCTAAGAATCCACGAATAATCTGATTGTGTAGACATGCTATGCTATTTATAGAGAAAACATCCAAGATATCATCTCTTGACCAGGACATACGTCAGTTGGACATGTGTCGAGAGAGAAGGTCGGAAAATATCTCCATGCAGCAATGCATATCCAAATTATGCGTATTCAATACGGCTAAGTTAGTTCCAGAAGGAAATTGTAATGAATCATTTTGATCAAGTGAACTTGCTCTTTGATAGGTTGCCTTATAATCTAGAAAATCAAAGATCCGATGACATATGTGTCATGCATAAAGTTCTAAAAGTCAACGTTTTCCGTTCTTATCACCACCAGACCTGGTAAGACAAAATTCCCTCAGATAAGATATACAGTAGATATATAAGTAGCTGAGATTTTAACATGTGATTGAATTGAGAATTTACTGCAATCTTCTTTAAATAAATGAGTCCTTCGAATTTCCACGAACATTGCTTAGGCCTCTGTTCCTTTCCGAAGGACCCCTTTTGGTAGTTCAATCCATATTCCTTTGAGAGATGCTGAAATAACAATATACATCCTAGAAGGTGATCGGTATATTTAACGAATTTTCCCATAAAGAGCCCTTAGATCTAAGTTCCTCAGTGGTTAATTCGCTTTTCATGATCAATCATCCTTGCCAGGAAGAGTTATGTAGTCTTTCAATAGTTCTGGATTAAATAACCAATTCGGATGCCTTTGAATTGAACCGTAGTAAGAGGAATACGTTTCTTTCGAAGTATCCTTAAGTAAAGTGTACAAGCAAGTCTCATAAGTCCACAACTGTCATTCGAAGGTGATATATGGGAATGAAGGTGAGAGCATGTCTTCGAAGGACTCCTTTCCAAGGATTCCTTCAAAGTTAGTAAAAGTTATCATTCGGAGGTGTTTCTTAGGGATGAGTAAAGTGTACTTCGGAGGTTCCTTTAATAAGAACTCCTTTGAAGTCAACCGAATATATTTGTCTATTATGGGTGACAAACCCTTAGTTTTCTGTCATTCGAAGGAGACAAATCCCTTTAGTCATATGAGAAGGGTGACTGACCCTTAGTCTTTTGAAAAGGTGACTAACCCTTGACGAGTTAACCATCTCAAGGTAGTTAGCCTCTGGTGAGATATACAGTAACCATCCCTTCCTTCAAGGTTTTGCTTACTCAAGGAGTTTAACCTCTAATCATGATAGAAATGACTGAAGATCACATATCATCCAAAAGGCCATCAGTATGCTGACATGGCTAAATAGGGGTGTGGACATCGTTCAGCGTTCACACACAGGAGTTAGTGGAGGGAGCAGGTAACTGCTTTATATATATTACGTGACATATGCGGGTGTATCTTGAAAGCTTATATATGCACTTTAGGATTACGCCGCGTGTCCAAAGGGATGAATTAGACAGTCGGATCATCAATAGCCCTCCGGTCTCGGTTTTGTATGCTGAAGATCAAAAGTAGGAGATCGTACCTCAAACTGGCGGGCATTAAAGGTTGTATCCTTCGAGATAATGCGTCTTGAATGCAAAGACAACAGACGTGTCTTGTTACATAAAATCGGCTTGATTATATCCCATGAAGGCGTTCGAATTTTTTTTTGGATATTGGAGAGACCGCTGTTTTCTGTATAAGTAGAGATCTCTGTAGAGAAAGAAATCTTTGAGATTTTGTAATCCCGGTTCTTGCTGTCTTGCTCTCTTCTTTCTTTGCATCCAATTTTTTCAGAAAAAAGCTTCAAATCGGTTTGTAATGGCTTCTTCTAGTGCCATAACTTCTACTTCAGCCTCAGCTAGCTCTCCTTCGATTCGAAGAGCGGCTGAGTTAGGAAGCCTGAAGGGGCATTTCTGGAGAGCCTTCGTGAGTCAAGACGTCAATCACATTGGAGAGGACAAGGAACTCAATAGCCCTTTCAGTGATGGAACCGAGGGTGCCACTGGCTTTCCTGCTGTGGAAAAGGTTCCATATTTTTGGATTGGTTGGGGTGACTATCCCCTTTCTAAGATTGATTTCGATCTCACTTTCATCATCTGGCTGGTTGGGTATCATGGTGCGAACATATCCTCACCAGCCCTAACTACAGCAATGTTCTGGATGTTGCTGGTGTGTTGGAAGCCATCCAGATCTCTATGGGGGAATTCCATAGGGATTATACTGTCCTGAAGAGCTTGGTCTTCTGTTGATCACCTGTGGACCAAGTCTTCATAACGGTCTTTGGGGAAATAACCACAACTTTAGAGGACGTAGAAGTCCTTCTAAGCCTTCCAGTGCTAGGGACTGTGAACCCTAGCCAAATTCGCCTGACTTCGGAGGAAAAGTTTGTAGAGGCTCTTTTGAAGGAATGCCTTAGAAATCTCTTCGCAAGTCGATGGTAAAAACGAAAGGAAAAGGAGATAGCTCGAAGTATACCTTCAAAGGTTGGCTCAGATACTTCTAGAGAGAATATGAGAAGGTACACCAGAACACCCAGTCCATTAAAAAGTATTGGGGTGAGGGTCTGAAAAGCCCCATTCACTTGGAAGCCTTTATGAGCTATTGGCTTTCAAGGTTTGTTTAGAGAGTTACCCCACTGATAAGGTGACTGAGAGGGTTTTCCCTTTGGCAATTAAAATAGCCAGGGGATATAGAGTGCCACTCGCTCCCTTGTTCTTGGGGACACTTTACGAGCATATTAACTTACTGTTTGAAGACCTGGTGAGGTGTCGTAATGAGCGTTTGGTGGAGACTTTGGTGGGTGCCAACTTCTTGTAGATGTTCCTTTCAGAGCATTATTGAAGGTATGCCTATCTCCTTTGAACGTCTAGAGCAAAGGATGGAGGAGCTTGACGTCGTCACCACTCCACGGGCGATGATATGGTCTCGTATTGAGCGTAGGGAGTCTGTTTCTTTGCCTCCTTTGATGGATGTGGAGGAAGAGTTCGAATACCGTCCCTATCGCTGGGGGATGATATAGATTCTTCAGTCCATCGGGAGTCTATTGGAGGATGAGGCTCCTGTGAGGTTGAATGATTGGCCCCATTTAGGGCTGGGAGGAAAAACATTCCTAGTGATAGTGCACCCCGGCTATCTTATAGGGCTGCTTATAGAGTAGGGAGAAAATATCCGCCTTAAAACCCTCACAAAGTACTCTGACAATTTGGCATGGATCAGATAATGCCCAAGAAGAATCTAATGCGTTTGGATGAGGAAGGCACTGTTGCTGGTGGTGTAGGCCTTTGATATTCCTCTGTCCATGGCCATCAACTGCTAATGAAGAATTGGGCAGTTTGTCCTATCCCTCACAATAAAGATGGTAGGGCATCTTTGTTTTGGGATTCTTACTGGGCAGCTATGGTGCAGAGATTGCACAATTTTTGCGAAAGCCCAGCACTCCGTCTGCAAATAGCTTCCAATCCTCTGGAGATCAGCGGTTGAAGTCCGGTAGAAATCATTCTCCTTTTACTTTCTTTGCAGCACCCACCACCTATGTCATGCCTGATCACATTGTCATTGAGGATGTGTATCTAGAGGATGAGGCTGATCTAGTAGAGGATCCTGCAGAAGGATCAGAAAGAGAGGGAGAAGAGGAGGAGGAATTTGATCTTCCTTTGGCCCATATGCTGATCCCAAAGGGAAAACGAAGTCAACCTTTGGGGAGCTCCTCCGCTCCTTCAAGAGGCCGTCCTTTGAAGGATAGAACAAGCACCCCTCTAAAGGGTAAGACGAGTGGTACTTCATAAGACAAGACAGGTGGTACTTCGAAGGTAACTTATATTTATATTACTCCTTCTTTACCAACCATTTTTTGTCATTTGTGTCTTGTATTCAGGCATTTTGAATCTTGTTTTTATGTTCATTTGCAGAAGAAGCCATATGTAATGTCTGGTAGAAGCCACGGTGAAAGTGCTCCTCCTACTGTTAAAGACAACTCTGTACATATCAAAGAGCCTTCAGTGTAGTCACAATCTTCAAGGCCGGTTACTTCAAAGCAAAAGGATCCACCACAACCTTCTGTTGGGAGAACCTCTCAAAGAATTGCAAAGAGGTCTGCAACAGGTGTGTAATCTTGACCTTTATCAAAAGATTGTCTTGACTTGCTCCTTCTTGAACTCACATTTGTTGGTGTGTAGTTTTTGCTTCAACTGAAGAGGAGCATGAGATGCAGTTCAAGCGTTCTCAACCTGCTCATCCTCATGCTACGGTATTGCCTATTAGAAGTGGAGTTGTTGGAGATGGCGAGAGAGGAGTTGCGAAAGAAGAGGTCATAGCTCAACCTGTGTCTTCTCCAACTCAACCATCCTTCACTTCCCTTCTTCTAGTAATTGATCGTACTCAGCCTTTGTTGAAAATAATTTATCTTCATTTCTTCAACTCTACTGACTTAATGTTGATCTTTGCAGGGGGAAGAGGAATTAACTTCTCCTGCCCTTTCGAATATTAGAGAGGGGGCAGGGAATATTCCAGTAAGTACAGCTGAAGGGGCTACTGATTTCGCTCTGAATGTAGCTGTTAATAAAGAGGGTGAAGATACTTCTGAACCTTCAATTGTTCCAGAGGAAACTACACATGTACATACTAACGTAGTTCCTTCATCTGACGAATCTACTACTTCGGTTCCTGCCTCCACACAAATTACTGAGGCACCCACACCTGTTCTCCCACTCATCCAAATCACGTCTCCAGTTCTATCAGATCCAAGGTCTAGTTCTTCAGCTTGGAGAAAAAGGATTAACTTTACAGTGCCTTCACTCAAAAGAAGACGCAAATTGTCGCCAAATGGAGCATCTTCAAGTTATCTCGTGCAAGTAAATAATTACTTGGTAGCAGAAGATAGAGCCTATTGGATGGATATCATCAAAGAGACATTCAGTGAGGTTGCCAATGAGTCACTTTTCCTAACATCACACTTTGAAGTGCAGGATATGAAGAATTGTGCAGGCTCTTGGAGATCATGAGTCATAGGAACAGTAACGATGTAACTGCTGATGATCTTAATAGTTGGAAAAAGACCTTAATGTCTCTACGGACCATGGGTTTTCACTTTGATTGGCTAGGGAACTGAAAGGAGGAATTGAAGGAAGAAGAAAATAAGTGTGTGAAATTAAAAGAATTTTCCATGGCGTTAACTATAAAGACTCATCAACTTAATGAGCTAGAGGAGGTATTTGTCAATGGAAGAACACTGATTGAAGAATTGAAGGCTCGGTTGAAGTTGGAACAAGCGAGTCAAATTGTTAGAACACGTGCAATCGCAGCAAAAAAAGGAAGAGATTGACAAAATGGACGCTGTCCTTGCCAATACTTATGCCAACATCTGAGCCTAGAGTATAAAAGCTAGGAGTTCTTAAGGGAGTGTTCGAAGGCTTTTCTGAATCCCAGTTATCTGATCATTGAGTCTTTTAGTCTATTTTCCTCTTCTTCTCTTCTTTTTTCTCTCGAATGTATAAATGACAGAGTGTTTGTAAATGAAAGTTTTTATTTAATAAAAATACTTTCTTAACTATTTTCCATTTACAGTAACAGTTTCTTCAATTTCAGTTTGAGTTGGCACAGATTCAGAATTTGTATTCACAGTGGCTTCCTCCTGCTTTTCCTGAACTCCTGCTTCTTTTATGAGACTTGTTATG
>JAUPMG010197147.1:0-10079 GCA_031762675.1 Pachysandra terminalis
ATGGTATCAGAGCACTAGGTTAGATTGCCTAGGGTTAAGAGAACATAGAAGTGAACACTAGGACTCACATGATTGAACTGTGTTGTGTGCATAACATGATTGTGTGTTTACTTGTATAGTTGTATGATAGTTTAAACTTGAAAACTGCAGGATGTGAGATAGTAGATTAGAAGACTTATATTTGTTTTGAGTCTGTAGATGGCCGAAGAACATAAGGGAATGGTTGATGAGGGCTCATCTGTGGGGAAAGGAGTGGAACCTTTAATGACTGGTTTACGTAGAATTCAGGGAGATCTAGAAGAACTGATCCAAGGAGAATTAGGGAAGAGACAAATTTCGCGAGAAGGGGAGGATGGGAAACAAGGTGATAAGAATAAAGATGAGATTCTTAGGAAAAAGGAGCGTAAGGGTGTAGAAAAGTGCATGTGTTTTAATTGTGGAAAAATAGGACACATCCAGCATTACTGTCGACGGCCATTAAGGCAAGATGGAGAGCAAGGCATAAGGAAGAGGCAGAAGGTTATAGGAATATTAGTTCCAGTTGACAATGTGACTCATGTCGTGGCATCACCTCAGCCGCGCCCACCACCTACGTGTTTCAACTGCAGAAAGATGGAACAAGTTAGAGGACGAGTAGCAGCACCGACACGACCACCTCAGCAAGGTCGGGTCAGTGTTATGATTCAAAAATCGAAAGAGTATGAGGGTGGGGTAGCTAACAAGGGTGACTTAAAGGTATTACACGCACACACTTGTTTGATTTATTTACTTTATGTTGAATTAGCATGATATAAACTGTTTTTGTATGTGAGCATGTGTTACATATATAACATGAATAAAGCATAACAGACTATAGGACTGAAATTCTAGAAATCTAACTTCGCTAAATTTCGAGGACGAAATTTCTTTGAGGAGGGAAGAATGTGGTGACCCTAAACCAGAACTAAGGATCTAATTGTAATCTAATTATGAAATTGGGGATCAGATTGTAAATACTAGAAATAGTTAGGGGAGTATAGTGTAATTTCATAAACTTAATTTGGGTTGGACTTTATAATGGACGAATGGAACATTAATTAGTATATTGGGCTTAATTAATTGGACGGGTTTTAAAAGTGAAAAACGTGTGGACCTAAATGAAGGCTAAGGGTCTTTTAGTAATTTACTTAATGATAGGTTCTTCTAGAAGGGTTAAGTTAATAGATAATTAGAAAGAATTACTACTTAGATTTGGATTAACATAGGTGATTAAGAATAGTTTGAATTAGATATAAAGTTTCTAATTAGTTAAAGATCTAGAAGATTAGTTATTCTGATTTGATAAATCATGAAGGAAGATAGGAGGGGGGAGAACATGTACAACCAAAAAGAATTAGAGAGAGAAAGAGGGACGGCTGTAGCTGAGTTTTGAGATTGAAGAGGAAGAAGAAGTAGAAGGAAGAACACACTAAGATCAAAGAGCATAATCGGTAAGAAGTAATTTCTGTACAGTTCTTGTGGAATTTCAGAAGTCTTTAGTGTGTGATGAGACACGAATTACATTAAGATCATTAGTATCTGATTTGGATTGATCATAATATCGGTTCTTATTGTATGAAGTTTGATGCTAATCTGTATTGTTTATTATATGATCTGAATCTGATAGGATGTTACAATAATTTCAGAATGTATATGAACATGTGTATATTAATTAGTGATTTTATTTGATAGTTATGATAATATGTGTTTTTGATATGTTACATTAAGTATATTATTGTGATTATGATTAATAACATTAATGGAAATTGGCGAAGAACCCAAAAGGTGGGTTTCAAAAACCCACAAAATCACCAGACCTGAACTTGATCTTAGGACCCATTTAGATATTTCTATTAATTTATTTTGTATTTTATTATGAATCCCTTCTTATTTAGGAACTTAGCAAAACAAGTTTGAAGCGATTCTGATTAGTATTTAGGATGATATGACCAAATTACCAATTATTCGTTAAAGCTGAAAAATCCAGAAAAATGACAAGTAGGTCACTCGGTACGTACCGAGACATCTACCGAGAGTCATCAAACTCTCGGAATGATCTACCGAGCCTCGGTACATACCAAGACATCTACCGAGACATCTACTGAATACCAATTGACCTCAAATTTTATGGGAAAATCCCATTTACTGTTTTAAATAAGAATATAAGATTATTGTGGATGAATATGGATGATATAATTTAAAATTAATGCCATGATTCAAATGTTGATTATATTGCATGTATGTTGGAAAGAAATCCCGGGATGGCTTCCTAAGGATTGTTCGGGTGTATGGGCGCCCGGAAAGCTTCCGAAGGGTGTATCACTGGAGATCCTACGGACTGTTGTGAAGGAGTCTTGTGATGGTTTCCGGTG
The DNA here is from genome assembly GCA_031762675.1 of Pachysandra terminalis. Classification (NCBI taxonomy): domain Eukaryota; kingdom Viridiplantae; phylum Streptophyta; class Magnoliopsida; order Buxales; family Buxaceae; genus Pachysandra; species Pachysandra terminalis. Next base: position 2,391 of record JAUPMG010197147.1, read on the forward strand.
GATTATTCGGGTGTATGGATGCCCGGATAGCCTTCGATGGATTCTATTACCAGAATTCCTATTGTTTGAGATACTTTGGCTGAAATGGTTAGGGGTGACCAATCCTTGCGTGTATATTCCCTGAAATGGTAAGGGGTGACCAATCCTTGGGTGTATATTCCCTGAGGTGGCCAATCCTCGGGTATTAATTCCCAGAAATAGTCAGGGAGGACCGTCCTTGGGTATAAATTCCCAAAAAGGTTACAAATAGCTTCGAGGATTGAGCCCGATAGGTTGCGAATCCTACAAAACCACGCTGTACACGTGGGATAATTAATGTGGAGACATATTGACCGAAAGATCGTGGACCAAGGTGTTGGTGGAGATTGTGGACCGGCTGATCACCGGATAGTGGAGTGTTTTCGTGTGAATTGATTGGCATGATGGAACGCTTGTGTGATGTAGAAAGATTGCACAACATGTTTACTGTTATTATTTTTGTCTATATGCAATATGATTGTTGTTTATGCCATGGTAATGTATGTTGTTTGGACTGATGTAATCCTATGAGGATGATGACTGAATTTACTTCTTATTGAGCATTCCAAGCTCATGCAACCTATTATTGTTGCAGGTTAAGATGATTGGATGATATTACATAGAGTTGATGCGGTTTAAGTTTATGATTATTTTCTGTTTTTGATTAGTAGTTCAAATTTGATGTAATAGGTAGTTAGTTTATTTGTTTGGGTTGTAGGCTCATCTGAAGCCATTGAATTGAATAACTATGTTTCTTCTGCACTCTGATTGGTTTAATATAAAACATAATAGACGTTTATTATCTATGTTTGGTTTGTTATTGGATGTTGAGCCGCATTCCATGGTTGGGAACCCGAAGGTCGCACCTCGTGATCCGTGCCACCCACCTCGGGATTCGAGCACCAGGATCCGGGGCGCACAACAGTCTATACAGTACAAGGGATAGGGAGTTTTTTTGAAATGAGCTTTGTGACATTAGAGATGGGTGGGAGGGACCATGGTGTTTAATTGGGAATTTTAATATAACTAGGTTTGTAAGTGAGAAAAGTCGGTGTGGTCGAGTTACCAGAAGTATGCACAATTTCAACAACCTCATTAGTCATCTTGAATTTCTAGACTACCATTTGGCTGGTGGGCAATACACTTGGTCAAATTGAAAGTAGAACACAACCTGGTGTAGACTGGATAGATGTCATGTGTCGGCCGAGTGGGAGGTTCTTTTTCCCAATGTCATCCAGAGTATCCTCCCCAGGATTACCTCTGATCATTGGCATATTATGTTGTCTTCTAAGTCTGTTAGGAGTGGCCCTTCCCGTTTGTGATTTGAAAACATGTGGTTAACCCATCCCTCTTTTGTGTATAAGGTGAAATCGTGGCGGTTCAATAGGGAGTATATTGCCTCGGGTTAGGCGGATTTTCGATTCATGAGATCTCTTAGGTTCCTAAAGGAAAATGTAAAAAACTGGAATCGAAACTCCTTTGGTTTGATTACGCCCAGGAAAGTCGAGTGTTGCCAAAACATTGAAAGGTTAGATTGTCCCTTAGTAGGGTGGAAAAAGAGGAAAGACAAAGGAGGAAGGGGAATTTAGAAACTTTGATTAAGCAGGATGAGATCAGTTGGAGACAAAAATCCAAGGCAACATGGATTAGGGAAGGTGATGCAAATATGGCTTTCTTCCATAGGTTAGCTAATGGAGGATCAAAAGTGAACTACCTCTCCCAAATCATGGTTGATGGAGAAATCATGGAGGACAATGATAGGATTGTGTGGGATTTATATAGCTTTTATTCTAGTTTGTAGAAATCAGAGTCTATCATAAAATTCAATGTAAGTGGCCTTGAAAGGAACAAATTGTCTCAAACACAAAATGAGTGGCTGAAAAGAGATTTTGAGATGGAGAACCAGAAGACCATTTGGGCACTCAATAAAGATAAGGCTCCAGGGCCTGATGGATTCACAATGGCCTTCTTTCAAGATCAATGGGAGATTATTAAAGATGATATCCTCGAGGTTTTTAAGGAATTTGTTGATAAAGGAATCATTAATCGAATCACTAATGTAACATTTCTAGTGTTGATATCGAAAAAGAAGGGGGCCCACCAATCAGCCTTATCACCAGTTTATACAAGATTGTGGCTAAGGTTCTAGCTATGAGAATTAAAGAGATCATGGATGATATTAACTCTAGAAATCAGAGTGCTTTCATTGTGAGTCGTCAGATTCTGGAGAGTGTATTGGTCGCAAATGAGATTGTTGAAGAGTGGAGAAGAAATGGTAGAAAGGGGATGATACTCAAACTAGACCTAGAAAAGACGTATGATAGGGTAGAATGGCATTTCCTAGATGTTGTTCTTAAATGGAATGGGTTTGGGTTTGGCGTGAGATGGAGGCATTGGTGAAAGGACGTGTACGGAATGTATTTCTTCTTTTTCCATAATTGGAAGGGTTTAGGGAACTTTGCAACTTCTAGAGGGCTCAGACAGGGCGATCCCTTGTCCCCTCTATTGTTTTCATTGGTGGGGGATGATCTAAATAAGTTTTTGACAAGGGTTGAGAATATGGAATTAATATCAGGCTTTAAAGTAGGTAAGGAATCAGTTGCAGTCTCTCACCTCCAATTTGCAGATGGCACATTTATATTTCTTGGGGCAGATGAAACAGAGACTTAAGGTATCAAAGCCACAATCTTATGTTTTGAGAGGGTGTCTGGACTCGAGGTTAATTGGAAAAGAGTAGTATTTGTGGTATTTTGATGGATCCAGTTCGAGTTGAAATTTTTTTCTCAGGTTCTGGGGTGTCATGTTGATGGGTGGCCCATCCGATACTTAGGTATACCATTAGGTTACAATCATCGTAGAGAGTTTTTGGGTTCCTGTCATGGAAAAAATGGAGTTAAGACTAGCATCATGGAAAACGTTCTATTTGTCTTAAGGTGGCAGAATTACTTTGGTCTAGGCTTCGCTTGCCCAATTATCGACATACTTCCTCTCACTCTTCAGAATTCCAGTAAAAGTCGCACGGGCCATTGAGAAATATCAGAGGGATTTCTTATGGGAGGGAGAGGGGGAGAGGAAAAGAAAAAGACTCACTTGGTTCAATAAAAAGAGGTGTGCAAGAGTAAGAAAGAGGGTGACCTCAACCTGAGATATATTCACGCTCGTAATTTGGCTTTACTTGGGAAATGGCTCTGGAAATTCAACATTGAAATAGATTCTGTGGTTTAAAATGATCCGCAGCAAGTATGGTATACATGATAATGGTTGGGACTCTAACCCCCGGGCTAGAATATCCGTTGCTAGTCCTTGGAAAGCAATCCTTTCACTCATCCCTTCTTTTTCATTGCACTCCCTCTTTTGTGTGGGTAATGGGTTCAGTATTTCTTTCTGGTCAGACGTCCGGTGGGGGGTTTCGACTTTTGCTTCTAGATTCTCCTGATTATACCTCATTGTTAGAAATAGGGATTCTTTGATTTCGGATGTGCAATCATGGTCCATATCGGGCTTGGCTTGGAATTTGGACTTTAGGAGAGATCCTAGGTCTGTGGAAGAGGATGAATTTGTAAGAGTAGAGAGGATGGGGGTCTCAATCTGGGTAATATACAAATCAGAAACCGTGCTCTGCTTAGAAAGTGGCTATGGAGGTTCAGTGTTGAAAAAGAGGCTTTCTGGAGGTCCATCATTGCGAGCAAGTATGGTGTGCACAACAACGGGTGGGATATCAATCAGAATGCTAAAATCAGTTTGGCGAGCCCGTGGCATGCCATCTCTAATTTGTTCCTTACCTTCAGTAGGGATGTGAGATACTCAGTTGGGTCGGGCAACTCCGTTCGTTCTTGGACTGATCTCTGGTGTGGGGATTCTCCCCTAGCCATTCGTTTTCCTAGGATTTTTTCTATTTGTATTCATAATAATTCACTTGTATCTGATACTATCAGTTGGACCATCTCTGGGCTTTGTTGGAATCTCTTGTTTCGTAGAGACCCAATTGGGGCGGCATTTGATGAGCATGCATTGATGTTTGAGTTTCTTAGGAATGTTGTCCTCTCTGATAATCTTCAGGACTCTAGGGTCTGGTGTCTTGAGCCAAATGGGATTTTTTCTACCAAGTCGTTTTGTAAGTCTTTGATGGCTATTGGTCCTTCGTCTCCTCCTCCTTTCTCCCCATCCTTGCTTTGGGGAGCTAAGGTTCCTTCTAAGGTGAAAGCTTTTGCTTGGACTGCCTTGCATTATCGTATTAACACTAGTAATATCCTTCAGAAGAGGAGGCCGTATATGACACTCTCTCCCCAGGTCTTCCCTATGTGTATGGCCCATGGGGAATCTGTGAATCATTTGTTCTTGGGTTGCAATTTTGCTGATCAGGTTTGGAGATTCTTTACCTCTTCCATTGGTGTTGTGTGGGTCGGCCCATGTACGGTGCGTGATTTGCTATACCAGTGGCAGTTTCATGGGCTTGGTACTCGGGGAAAGTTTATGTATAGAGCTCTATTTTATGTTGTGTTATAGGGGATATGGAACGAGAGAAATAAGAGAATTTTCGAAGGAAAAGGCAAGAGGCTGGAAGAGATCATTTATTCCATCATGGTTATGACAGCTTCTTGGGTTTGCTCTCATCCAGAGTTTAAAGATGTTTCGTGGGCAGATATGATGAGAAGCTGGAAGAGCGTGGCAAATCTGTAGTCCTCTCTAGGGCCTATCTTTATTTTTCTTTTCCCCTTAATGTATTTTTATGTTCTTCTTCTTTTTCTTTGTACCATCTCTGTACTCTCTTCTCCTTTCCTTTCATAATAAAATTCGTTATTGATCCAAAAAAAAAAGTTACTAAAGTTTGCTTTCATTGATTCTGATATCCCTGATTCTAGATCTTGGGCTTTGAAGAGATCTGATCCGTTTTCGATCCGTTCTTTCTTTTCTGAGTTTCAGCGTCATGGACCAATTGAAGACTATTATGGGTGCCGTTCGGGGGTATTACCTACCACATATCTCAGCCTTCCTTTGGGGCAGCGTTTTAAGGCTAGATCGATGTGGGATAGGCTGTTGGAGAGGAATGGAAAGAAGTTGGCTTCGTGGAAATCTAGATATCTTTAACTACTGATCATTTGGTAAGTTGATGTCGGTCTCTCCCGAATAGATGCATTATGTGCAAAGCTGATTCAGAAACGATTGCACACATGTTCATCCATTGCTTGATGGCAAGTCATTTATGGGGCATGATCTTTAGATTCTTTGGGTTGCTTTGGGTGATGCCTGAAAAGTTTGAAGATCTCATTCGGATGTGGGGTTGGAGAAAAGGAAAATCTAGGAAAGACCTCTTATGGAATTTTTGCCCTTCAGCTTTGTGTTGGGTAGTGTGGAAGGAAAGGAACAGGAGAACCTTCGAAGACAAGGAGCTGGAGTTGGCTTCTCTTTCTTCCCAAATGATTTCTCTCCTCTTTTTCTGGCTTAGTAGAAGTCTGGAGCCTTGCTCTGCCCCTTTTATTTCTTTTAAGCAAGACTGGAAACCACCATGAAGCTGTGCTCTACTTGTTTTTGGGAAAGTCTTCTGGTGTTTCCTTTGGGTCATTGCCTTTTTCCTTTTTCCCTGCCCCTACTCTTGCCTCTTGTATACACTTTGTGTACTTTATGTGGGGGGGTCAGGTTTTTTTGTATCTACAAACCTTACTATTTCATATTAATATACGCTCTCTTTTACCGATAAAAAAAAATTAAAATAAAATCCGGTCCTCCCATGTCCCCCCCCCAAGGTTAAAGCTTTTGCTTGGTCTGTTATCCTATATAGAATTAACACTGGCGACATGATGCAGAGGAGATGGAAGAAGTATGCTCTTTGTACTAATGTGTGCATCATGTGCAGAAAGGATTGTGAGTCGGTCGACCATCTTTTTCTCTAGTGTGAGGTAGCGAGGGGATCGGGCTTGAACTTATTCAAAAGGCAGCAGTCTCCTGTCCTTTGTCTTTTCACTTACACGGGCTATTTCTTCCATGGAGCTTCCCTAATATGGGAAACGAGGGAAGATGCTTTATGGGGTTGTCTTCTATGCGATCTTATGGACGATTTGGGGGGAAAGGAACATAAGAATTTTTTAGGATAAGGTGACTAGTACATGGGACATGACTGAGACTTGCATACTAGTTGCACTGTGGGTAACTACGCTTCACGAGTTCAGAGGCATTTCGAGCTCTTATGTTGCTAGGGATTGGTTGCTTATTGCTAGATCATCTCGGTGGAGATCTATAGTCAGGGCTGTTTGTAAACCACCACAAGTGGGCTTTGTTAAGCTCAATTTTGGTGGGTCATCTTTGGGCAATACAGGACAGTCTAGGATAGGGGGCGTCTTCAGGGATCACCAGGGCCATTTTATTCATTTATACTCGGGTCCTATTAAGGAGGGAGATTCCATAAGAGCAGAGTTATACACTTTGGTGGTAGGCTTGAAGGAAACTAGAAATCAGGGTTATAGCTGTCTAGAAGTTGATGGTGATTCTTCTTCGGTTATTGCATGAATGAGGTCGACATTGGAGTGGCCGTCGAGGTTCACCCATCTTATTCGATTGGCAAAGCATCTGGGGGATGGGATGGAGATAGTTTTCTCACACACCTCACTCGGCAAACAATGTAGTTGACAAGATGGCCAGGGAGGGAGTGACGATGGAGGTTTTCTTTTTGGGCCCAACTGATGTGGGAATGGTCTTATAGGAGTGATGGATTGACCCAATTTAGTTCCTCAGCTCCGCATTGCTGGAAATGACGGCTTTGTGGTTTCCCATTGTACATAGTGTTTATGTTTATCTGTTTTTATGCTTCTCTGTTTTTTTGTTTATGCTTTGCTATCAGGTTCACATTTTGTACCTTTGTTTGAGTGTTTTGTTTTTCTCTCTCTCGTTTTTCTGATTTGCAATAAAGCACATCGTTATTTATCAAAAAAATAAAACTAGATTCACATTTTGTGATCTTTGTATATTTCCCTCCTTTTGATGATTAATGAATCTTTGTGTTAATTATAAAAATAAATAAATAAATAAATAAAAAGATCAAGCATATGAAATGCAACTTTAATAAATATTGGAATAGGTGAGAAGCTTCCATAAGAGTTGACAATTTGCTAGGAGCAGCCTCGGTAAAAGATAGAATAGAGAAGCCCCTATGAGCTAGCTTGGATATGTTAAATTGAGATATATCAAGGCACAAGATCATGCAAATTGCATGGTTTTAAATTTTGATTTCGCCAATGATTTCGCTAGTGGAGCCTGGCAAAATTTCAGTAAAGTGTCGACGAACTTTTGCCGACATGGTGGAAAATTTCAAAATTTTAAGAAAATTTGGGGAACTTATGGGTACAAATTAGAATTTTGACTTGAAATCTCTAGGAATTTAAATGAGTAAAAGATACCTAAAAATTCAAAATATAAAAAAAAAAAATGCATATATAGTCATTCATACATATGTAGACAATACAGCTGTATACGATGTAGAGGAAATATAGAGAAATTATGCTCTAGTGATTGAATTGTAGTGTGAAATTTTATAGAGGCCAAAATAAAGAATAATGACATGTAAATAACTCAAAATATGACAAAATGGATGCATACTGCATATATTTAGGCTAATATGGCTAATTACCAACAACATAGAACAAAGAGATACAAAATTGAAATCAAAACAGAAGCCAA
>JAUPMG010197158.1:0-10079 GCA_031762675.1 Pachysandra terminalis
GAGCTAGGTCTTGTTTGGTTAGTTTTAGTTTAATCTATTAAACCAGTTTTCTATTTAAGCTGAAATGTCCTTTGTTTGTAACCTATAGTTTTAATTTATTAATTACTTTAGGTTATAATATTTATTAGTCGTTTAGATTATGATTTAAATGCTCCTAAAATATCATAGCCATACATTATAACTTAAAGAGTTATGATTGTGTGTGAAGCGGTTTAGTTTCCCATTCGGCAACCCACCAATCACAAACAGTCAAAGTCAAAGGTGTAACTAACTTTACTAAAATTTTAAATTCCCCTATATTTTAATTAATTACAAATAACTGCCTATAAAATTTCAGGTCATTACAATTAGTGAGATGGTTCTTCTGGATTCTGGAAGAGGGTCCTCGAGTAGCTGGATCTGCAATGTCAAAAGAAATATAATCAATTTTTGTATGTTCTGTACCTGAAGTTGATGCAGACGTTGTTACAGAATTTGTTGTAACAGTTTTTTCTGTTTCAGAAAATATTGGAGTTTTATCTGAGGTCTCATTAACAGTGACTTCCTTCTCACTTTTCTGAACTTCAGCTTCCTTTATGAGGCTTGTGTGACAAGTTAGTAGTTGTATCAAAATGTAACAGTTGTCAGAAGATCTGGATCCCTTCAGAACACATGTTTCAGTCTTGCCAAAGACTAGACATTTGTCCTTTGTGAATCATACACACAAATTCTGGCACATGTCTCAATGAAGGCCTAATCATACAAATACGAAAATGGCTATGGTCGTGTGGGTTTTTATTTTCTCTGTTATTATCAAGGTATACATCTTTCATATTTCTTCCATTTTCTTTGTATTTTGGACTTCTTAGTACATAAGTTACTGATCTTTAGATTTGGGGTTTGACGAGTGTTATTTTATCCCTTCATGATTTTTGCTAGATTTGGCTCCCATCTCTTCTCCCAAGACCTCAGTGCGCCTCCCCCCATCATGTCACAAGTATTGCTACTCTATTTTTTATTTAATTCTGCCACTGCCATGTACAACCTCTCTCTCTCACACAGCTTTTAGAAGTTTGCCTTCCGGGTTAATAGAACGAACATAGGATGATATAAAGTGGAAATTTTGACTTGGGAGATACTGTACATGAAGAGACTTTCCAGTTAATTATTCTTCTTCGGTTTTAGGTTGGGCATTACTTAATGGTTAACCAATTCTATGATGGGTTTCTAAATATTTGAATATATTATCATATAAATTGATTTTGATAATGTCTTTTTTTTCTTTTACATCACCTACATTGCACGGGTTTTCTGCTAGTATATATATATAAGAGAGTGGTTTTTGACAGGATAGCTCTCATTACAACATATGGAACTTTTATATGTCTATCTTTCAGTCATGTGTCCTCCTCACACGACACAATGGGTAATGTTAGTGTAATACTTAGTATTTAATTTCAAATAATAATATAATAATTTCAGTTATAATAATAATCCTTTATCAATTACTTTCTAAGCCTTTTTTTTTATAAACTTTCTAGCAGTTGGACTTGCACCAACTACTCTTAATCGAATGGCATTTCTCACCATTGACGATTTCCCTTCGTTTTCTTTTGGAATTACAAGCTCCTCAATCTTTTTTTTAAGGTATTTCCCAGTTGGATCAAAAGCCAAATCCTATTTCTGAACTCAGATGCGTGGCTCGATTATCAAATGATTCACCAACTTTGAAGCATCTATTTTTTTGAGATACAACTAACCAGATTTATAAAACTGGTGCAACTAACCAGTAAAATTGACTTCAAAGGCGGGCTTTTCTCTGTTCGCCCCATCTCTCATCTTGCCTGTGACAGTGCCCACGTTATTGCCTCAACCACCGGTAATCTTTCTCTTTTTCTTTTTCTTCTTTTTTTTTTATCCTTTTTGTTAGATCCGATTGTATAAATTAATCTAAGTTCTAAAGAGTAACAGATTAACTAGTGTTATCTAATGAAAATCAAGACAATAACACAGGCAATTTTAATGAGGTTCGATATACACCTACTCCTCGGGACCACATCCAGATGACGAACAATCGACTAAAGTAAAAGAGATTACATACACCAATTAGGTCTTACATAAATTTAAAGACTCCCTCTTGAATTTTGTTGTCATTGTGTAGAATCAACTCCATGGACTTGTTCAGCGAGCTCCCCTTAACTTAAGCATGCATGATTGAACTCCCTTAAATCTGCAGCCGCCTTCTCCCGAGAGCTCAAAGTTCTTCTCTCGAAGAACTGTCAAATTCTTGATATGATATTCTTGAATATCTTAGAGAGTTCACCTTCTTCATGTAGTTCAATGTGTATTTATAATGAAGGTAAACAGATCTTTTCAGATTCTCGGATGACAAACTGTTGCAACACTGTTCCAACACTTTGTTACAACAGATCTTCAAAACGAGATATGAAAACAGATCACAATCTTATTTAAATTCTCCTTCAAATCTTCTTGATCGCAATCACGAATCTTCTCAGAATATTCCCTTAAAGATAACCAACCCTTGCTATTAATTAGCAACAATATAATGACGAATATCTTGCCCGGTTGATTACTTGCTTAATCCAGAAAATTGCCTTCAAGTGAATAGCGGTTTAGATTTGCGTGATCTACTGTGTTCAGAGGCTTCACTTCAACCACCAGTTATAGTATCTTACAAAATCTGCAACCTTCTATTTATTTGAGAGATCTTCTGTGATTAGAAGTTTCTCTCCAAAAGCCAGTTGTTCCATCTCACGCATGACCCATGTGATGATGTATTCTGTTTTTCAAAAACAAAATCTTCTTCCTTTGTTTTAGAAACTCCTCAAGCTTTTTGAAGAACCTTCCATATCTTCAACCCGAAACAGCAACTCCACTATCACACCAGATTTCCTTGTATTTGGAAACTTCAAAACTAATCTAATTAGGTTGGGAAACAGTCCAACTTTATTAGAAAGTTTTTCTTTACTTTGAACCTGTGGCCAGCTGTAGAACCTTAACAAAAAAAATCCAGATTTCTCTCCAAAAATAATTAGAGACGAAGTATTTGAATTTTTTGATTCGAAACCTTCTTGAATTAGTAACCTCTTGAATTAGAGACTTCTTGAATTAGAAACTTCTTGGATTAGAAGTCACAACTAAACTTAGAGGGTTCTCAATATTACACGATTGACAAGTTGTGGGATGTCTCTAGAATCTTCTAGAAACAACTTGAATTCTGAATTTGCATTACACTTAAATTTCATTGCCACGAATGACAAAATATCTAACACTTTTTATGTTCATTCAAACTAGAGGTGGCAATGTGTTGGATCGGGTCAGGTTGTAATCGGATCGAGGCTTAAACGGGTTGTGTCGGGTTCGACCCGTTTACCAACGGGTCAGGAACACCTCAACCCGAATCCAACCCGCCCATAAAGAGGTCGAACCAGTCAACCCGTTTAAAATATATTTAATTAATTAATAATTTATTTATTTTAAATTTTTATTATTTTACTATTATTATATTAGTTTTATTATTTTAATTTTCAAATAATAAAATAATAATAATATAACAAAAAATAAAAATAATAAATAATAACAAAATTTGCCATCTCTATTATAGTACCACCATCCGTTGACGAAGTTCCCAACCATGTTCGTCATAATCCAAAGTATTGATCATTCGTCAAGTATTCATTTTTATATATCACCATGAAATAGTATTTCAATATTTATTCTGCGGTAGATTTGAAAACTTCATCTATGATTTTATATTAAGGTTGTATTGGAGCAATTGATGGGACACAAGTTGATGCAATTATTCCACTAGAGAAGCAAATTCCATATTTGGGTTTTAAGGGAAAATACATACAAAATGTGATGGTTGCCTATTCCTTTGATATGCAATTCATGTTTGTTTTGGCAGGGTAGGAAGGAACATCACATGATTCTCGAATCATGTTAGTCAAAATCCAAAGTATTGGCCATTCTTCAAGGTATTCATTTTTATATATCAACATGAAATAGTAGTTTATTATTTATTCTGCAATAGATTTGAAAACTACATCTATGATTTTATAATAGGGTTGTATTGGAGCAATTGATGGGACACAAGTTGATGCAATTAGTCCACTGAAGAAGGAAATCCCATATTTGGGTTTTAAGGGAAAATGCACACAAAATGTGATGGTTGCATGTTCCTTTGATATGCAATTCACGTTTGTCTTGGAAGGGTGGGAAGGAACTGCACATGATTCTCGAATCATGTTAGACGCTATCCGTACGCCAGATCTGAACTTTTCACATCCACCTCCTGGTTTGTACTATTATTTAATTTAATTTGTACTCATAAAGAAAATAATTTGACTTATATAATTATTGTAATTTTGTAGGTAAATATTACATGGTTGATGCAAGATACCCTAATATGACAGGGTTTCTGGCTCCTTGCAAGGGAGTTCGTTATCACTTATAGGACTTTCTACGTGGTAATCAAGCTAAAGGCCCTAAAGAATTGTTCAATCATGCTCACTCTTCCACGAGAACTGTAATTGAGCGTTGTTTTGGTGTTTGGAAGGCTCATTTGCCAATTTTGAAGTGTATGGATCCTTACCGATTTCATAAACAAATGCAACTCATGGTTGCATCAATGGTCATCCATAACTTCATCAGACAAGAGGCTATAGCTGATTGAGAGTTCTTACAATACGATGAAGATGAGGAGTATTGCAGTGAATATAATGAGTCTGGCAATGATTATATACCTAATTTGCATGGACTTGTGAACCAAAAAATTCAAAGAGAGATGGATATTATACTTGATGGAATCGCCGATGCCATAAAAAACTCTACTTGAATAATGTTATGCATATTTGCTTTCAAATACAACTCTTTTAACTCTTGCTATTTTTATGTTTCTAATATTAATATACAAATTATTGGGTTGCATTTTAATTTAGATGATTTCATTTCTCTATAAACCTATATAAAATTGTGAGTATATATAATGTTGGTGAAGTGTAATTACCTTTAACCTACATGGGTAAAATTGTCAACGTGATAATATTATCATATTAAAAGTGCTTTACACGTTATTCTTGTCAAACAACCTCAGTATAGCTAAAAACACTTCTTGACTAAGAAGCGCTTTTTCTGTGTTTGTTCACCAAACATCATCTATTCTTCTAAAGCAGTTCTCATGAAGCGCTTCATAAGAATCTATTTTAAAGGAATCACTTCTCCTTCCAAGAAGCAACGCCAAACACGCCATTCATATGGTGGAGGAGTGTACAGGAGAACTATGAAGAGAGGAAAGAAAGGAAACTATTGGTAAAGCAAGCAATGAAAAGGCAGGAAAAGATAGAAGAGGAATAGATGAGGATGATGCTACAGACCGGATTCGGCAGGATAATGATGTAGGATTCTTCCAGAGTTTCTTACGGTAGTTGTTTTTATAGGATTGTAATGATTCCTTAGGACCAAGCATCTAGATCTCTTAATCTTGCATGTTGATGTGTGATAATTTCATACTTACATTGAATCTATTCTTTGATTATGATTATGTGAATTAAGTGTCATGAATAATGAAGTTTAAGTTGATTTTCACATGTAAATCCTAGTTTAAATCTTAGGTTTTGTTTGCATTATGTTGATTTGATGTTTGGTGAGATAATCAACTTTTGGGGTGTTTAGAAGTACTGGAAATTTAATGGTAAAAGTTTGGGCACGAAGCCCTATGCAAACTGGTAAAACTTTGGGCTAAATTGGCTCTCGGCAAGTAGCTCAACAGCTACCGAGCTAATTTGTCGAGCCAGCCCAACTCTCTGCCCCATCTACCGGAGCACGACAACTACCAAGCTCTGCTGCCGAGAACTCTCAGCAGGTAGCTCGGTGCTACCAAGCTCCTTTTTGGCTCATTTTTTGTGGGCACCTTGGTTTTAGGGTTACTAATATGAGTGTGGTGTTGGTTTTTTTGCAAAACATATATATAAGTTTTTGTGCAACAAAATGTGTTACTTACCTTAGTTTTCAGTATGCTATGACTAGGTAAGGTATGTTATGAGTTTCGATATGGTTCCAAGAGTGTCATAACATGTTAGAAAGTTTTATATGTGCTATTAGGGTGAATGAATGTTCAAGCATGTGAGTTAGTGGAAATATGATGTGTGTGGGTCCTATGCGAGCCTTTGACCTAGGATATACGATATCAACAGAGAAAAATGACATGAAGTATAATGTGTAATATGAATTGTGATATGTAACATGAACTGTGATGTATATGATGAATTGCGGTGTGTTGAGAGTGGTTCTAGACGCATTCACTGGATTACATGTGTTGAGCGTGACTCTAGATGAGTTCACTGCATGATTGTGTGGGGGTGGATTTTCTACCGTGTGAATTATACCCAAAAAGGAAGGAAGGTGATTGTAGTGACCCTAACCCAGAATTAGGGATAGTAACTAAGTAATACAAAAGTTTAGTTAAAAGTTATAATTAAATTATAGCATGGGGACTAAATTGTAATTATATGGGGTCAAATTGTAAATAAAAGAAGATATGGGGGAGTATGGAGTAATTAACAACACTAAATTTGCTGGAATAAGGAATTCACGTGTAAGTCCCTAGGTCCAAATAAAGCTTAATTAAAATAAGCAGATTCTTCTAGAAGGGTTAAGTTGATAATTAGTAAGGATGGTTTAGTAATTCCACTGAGATTGGAATAAGGGAGCGTTTCTATCAAGGATTGGATTAGGATTAGGAAGTTTCTAATTGAGAGGAAAGGCTAAGATTGGTAAGTATGTTGAGAATAGAAGGAGGAGTTTGGATTTCTATAAAAGAGAGCTAAAGGGGATTCGTTTGAGGCCAGAAGCAAAAGATAAAATAGTATGTTTTGTCGAAGAGAGAGAGAGAGAGAGAGAGAGAGGAAGAAACGTTAGTGGTTGGGTTGAGATTGAAGAAAAAGAGGAAGTAGGGAGGAAGAACATACTAGGATCATCATCTAAACGAGCATATCGATTAAGTTGTAATATCTGTATAACTCTCTTGGCTTTTCAAAGGTCATTAATGTGTAATATAATTTTAACAGTGATATGGCTTTGATGTTAACATAATTGTTTGAATCATGTAAGTATTAATTTAATGATATTTGATTATTGGGTTTTGTGTGGAATTCAATGTTACAAAGAGTTACTAAACAAGTATTTAGGATTGGAGTAGAAGAGTAGTCTAAGTCAGGCCAATTGGCCAAATCGCGAAGTACGACGACCTCCTCGGTGCACCGAACACCTCGTCGAACAAGCCCATAACCCATTCGGCGCACTCTCAGTATGCCGAGACCTCGCCTAGCGTCACAAAGGGAAAATCAACTACATGGAAATGTTACTGAACCCCCACTCGGCGCGTCGAGCATCACAAAGGGAAAATTAAGTCCCTGGTTTGTTCACCGAGACCTCACTCGGTGCGCCGAACAGCACGCCAAGCCTGACTTTCTGACAGAAACCCAAAACCCAGAAACCCTATCGAAAAAACTCGATGATCCCCTCGGCTCGCCGAAAGGTCATCGAAGGCACACCGAGACCCACTCGGTGACCCCTCAGCTCGCCGAGAATGACCAAGTTGGTCTGTTTGATTTGGAATTTCATGGACATGTATATTTTGATCTCATTAGACTGATTCTAACAATACACTTTCTCAAATAAGTTTATTTCGTATTCATACTTCTTTATGGACCTATTAGCTATGTTCGGTAAGTTGTGCATGAATAATATGCCGATTGTGACTTGATATATGGATTGTTCGATGGATGTGTTAAACATATGATTATTATACTTGTATGTTGGAAAGGAAGGCTGTGATGGTGTCCCAAGGATTATCCGTGTGTATGGGCGCACGGATAGCTTCCGAATGATATTATCACCGGCAATCTTACTGGTTTGTTGGATGATTGAGTCCGATCAACCGAGCATCAATGGATTGGGAATACATAACTTATTGGTGTGGGTAATCATCTTTAATAAAAGACCTCCCTGGGTTAAATCCTTAAATGTACGTGGGTAAACGTCTTCTTAGAAGTCCTCCCTGGGTGTTAATCCCTTAATGTACGAAATAGCTTCGGGAAGTGATCCCGGTAGGTTGCGAATCCTACAAAACCATGTTGTACACATGGGAAAATTGATGTGGAGACATAATGACCGTAAAGTCGTGGACCGGGTTGTTGGTTCAGATTGTTGGACCGGCCGATCATCGGATAGTGGAGTGCTTTCGTATGTATTGATTGGCATGATGGAATTCATATGTGAAATGAATTGATTAGTATATCATGTTTGCTGCTATGTGATTTCCTTTGATTGCATGATATTGTATACTGTTTGGACTTATGTTATTCCTTGAGGATTGACAACAGAACTTACTTCTTACTCGGCATTCCAAACTCACGCAACTTATTTATGTTGCAGGTTAAGGTAATGGAGGTGATTAGCGTGGATTGATGTTGTTTTACTTTATCTTATTTTATGCATTTAATTAATAGTTCAGATTTGATGTAATAGGCTAGCTGAGTAGTTATTTTGGTTTGTAGGCTCTTATGAAGCCATTAACATGAATTTATGTAATTGATTTTTTCAAAGTTACTTCCGCACTTTGATTTTGTTTATGCAAGTATTATTAGATTTGATTATTGGTCGGTTGTTGTGTTTTGCGTTCCATGGTTGGGAACCCGAAGGTTGCACCTCGTGATTCGTGCTACCCATCTCGGGATTTGGGCATCGGGATCCAGGGCGTGACAGATTGGTATCAGAGCACTAGGTGAAGTTTCCTAGGGTGTAAAAAATGTAGAGGCGAACACTAGGACTCACATGATTGAATTGTGTGTTGTGTGCATAACATGATCGTGTGTTTATTTGTATGAATGTTTAAGCATGATATAAAATGTTTTCTATGTGAGCATATGTTACATTGAGTATGGCATGACTAAAGCATAACAGACTATATGATTGAACACTTTAGAAACATAACATGCTTAATTTCGAGGAAGAAATTTCCTAAAGGAGGGAAGGTTTTAGTGACCCTAACACAGAACTAGGGACAATAACTAAGTAATTCATAAGTTTAGTTAAAAGTTATAATTAAAGTATAGCATGGGGACTAAATTATAATTATATTTAATAAGAGAAGATATGGGGGAGTATGGTGTAATTAACAAAACTAAATTTTCCGGCAGGAATTCCCGTGTAAATCCTTAGGTGGAAATAAAACTTAATTAAAATAAGTAGATTCTTCTAGAAGGGTTAAGTTGATAATTAGTACGTAAGGATGGTTTAGTAATTCCATTGAGATTGGAATAAAGGAGAGTTTATATTCAGGAGTAGATTAGGATTAGGAAGTTTCCATTTGAGAGGAAAGGCAGAGACTGGTTAGTATTTTGAGAATAGAAGGAGGAGTTGGGATTTCTATAAAAGAGAGTTAAGGGGGATTCGTTTCAGGCAAGAAGCAAAAGATTGAATAGTAGGTTTTGGCTGAGAGAGAGAAGAAGAAACGTTAGTGGCTAGGTTGAGATTGAAGAGGAAGTGGAAGTAGAGAGGAAGAACATACTAGGATCATCATAAAAACGAGCATAACGAGTAAGTTGTAATATCTGACAATTCTCTTGGCTTTTCAGAAGTCATTAATGTGTAATATTATGTTTAACATTGATATTGCTTAGATGTTAATATAGATTGTTTGAATCATGTAAGTATTAATTTAATGAAGTTTACTAATGTTTGATGATTGGGTTTTGTACGGAATTCAAAGTTAAAAAGGATTACTTAACAAGTTTTAAGGATTGGAGTAGAAGAGGAGTCTAGATCAAGCCAATTGGCCAAATCGCGAAGTTCGGCGACCTCCTCGATGCGCCGAACACCTCGTCAAACCAGCCCAGAACCCATTCGGCGCACTCTCGGTATGCCGAGACTTCGCCGAGCGTCACAGAAGAAAAATGAAGTCCCAGGCAATGTAACCGAGCGTCACAGAGGGAAAATTAAGTGTCACGCCCCGATCCCAGAGACTTACATCCCATGTGGGAAGGCATGGATCACGAGGTGAGACCTTCGGGATCTAT
>JAUPMG010197169.1:0-23685 GCA_031762675.1 Pachysandra terminalis
AGGAAGGTTCTTCAAAAGGAAAGATGTCTGAAGAGGGTGTCTCTGTAAAACAAACTGACAAGTCTGAATCGGTTCGTAAGAGCAAGCGGGTCCCCAAGAGACGAGTGTTGGATGGGGCATTTGATGATGGTGATGAAGATGGGGAAATCCGATTCCTTGAAAGACTCAAAACTTCTAAAGTTGCTGCACAGTATGGTGCGGAATATGAGGTTGATGAGGGAAAAGGAAGGAGGAAAAGTCGAAAAATTTTGCGGTTATCAAAGAGTAGATCAGTTGATAGCGAGTACAGTGAAGATGTGGAAGCAGATTATACTTCTTCAAGATCGGGAAAGAATGGTAGAAGGAAGTCCAGATCAGAAAGAGCGTCTGAGGATACCGATTTTGCAGAAGAGGAAGAAGAACCAGTTTCAGATGCTGAGCCTGAAGCTAAGAAGAAAAGGCCCAGGAAGGACTCTTCTGATTTCTTGATGGAAGACAAGAAGGAAATGACTCTCACAACCCGACAAAGGGCACTTCAGTCAGGCAAAGATACATCTTCAGGATCCGGTGCAAGTCTGATTGAGTTCCCAAATGGGTTGCCACCTGCTCCGAGTAGAAGTAAGCATCTCTTGCTTCCACATGATATTATTGTCTAAGAATAATTTTTTGTTAACCTATATTTTAAATCCCCTTTCTATTGTTTGCTGGTTGGCACAGGGCAAAAGGAGAAACTATCTGAGGTGGAGCAGCAACTTAAGAAAGCCGAGGTAGCCCAGAGACGCAAAATGCAAGTAGAGAAAGCAGCCAGGGAGTCTCAGGTCCGTCCCTTCTCATGCATTGTGTAAAGGATCGGCCGATCCAACTCGGGATCAGCTTGGGACGAGTTGCAATCCCAAGCCAATCCTTAATTTATTAACAATTGTCTGACTTGGTCTGAAACTGAGTCAGATTGTCCAATCCAGATCATCTGACTCGGTTTCGGATGAGTCAGATTGGACGATCCAATATGGACATCCAACACCCCTAAAAAATTTCTTTTAAAAAATTGGGCCATGTTTTGGATTGGCCGATCCCGAGTTGGATTGCTGATCCAACTCGGTAACAGACCGGGACTATCATTGATCCGATACCAAGTTTAAACACCATGTTCTCATGTGCTTTTTTCTTTTTCTTCTTATGCGAATGGTTTAGACTTTTAGCAAGGAATTCACACTTATTTGGTTTAAATTTATAGGCTGAGGCGATTAGAAAAATACTGGGCCAAGATTCTAGTAGGAAGAAGCGAGAAGATAAGTTGAAGCGGCGACGGGATGAATTGGCAGAGGTATTAAGAAAATTCATGGAGATCCAATCTTCTCTACATTTTACGGTTAAAGATTTCATTTCGTTTGTTTCTAATATTGTTTTGTGCAGGAGAGGGCTGCCAACAGTAGGACGCTTCCGCCAAACATTGTTAGATGGGTCATGGGCCCTTCTGGAACAGTTGTTACATTTCCCGAAGACATCGGATTGCCAAGTATATTCGACCCCAAGCCTTGCAGGTATATATCCATATCCCAATCAAGGTTATCAAATCATGAATCAAATCGAAAATCATTAGGTGCCACTTAGAATCGAATCATAATTTTGAATCGTAAATCGTAAGATTCGTAGTAATTTTATTAGAATTAGGGTTTGGGGTTTAGTTTTTTGGGATTTCTCTTAGGAAAAGGGATTTTTATTGTTTAAAATATGTAAACAATATTTCTTTATGTATATTTAATTATTTAGAGTACTATATTCTATATAAACACAAGGGAGATCGTTCAATAAATAAGAAGAGGTCAATTTCTTTGCTGTTTCAAAGTTGAATCGTTTGAATCGTACGATTAAATCGTAAATCGTAAGATTCAATGTATAGATCGTAGGATTCAAACATAAACCGATTTCTTCATTGATTAGAATCGATCTAGGATCAAAACGAATCAAATCTTAAGATCCATACAATGAATCGTAAGAGTTTAACAACAGAGATCCCAATATTATCTTATGTGATATGATTATCTGTTTGTCTTTTACTTGCACATCGCCTGGTAGGTAATTGCCTTTTAGTGCATGATAACTGTGTTTGTTTGCTGATGCTTTTTGTTGGGTTCTTGACCTCTGTGGATTTTCAGTTATCCTCCTCCTCGTGAAAAATGTGCGGGTCCATCTTGTACAAATGCGTACAAGTATCGGGATTCCAAATCAAGGCTTCCTCTGTGCAGTCTTCAGTGCTACAAGGCCGTACAGGAGAAGACGCAGCCTGTAACTACTTGCTGAGATCCTCCGCAATCTATTGCCCTAGGACTTTCAATGCCTGCTGGTAATCTGCACAATCTTTGGTATTTATGTATTAGATTATGTATGGATGCTCTTTTTGTTTTATCGCAGTTTTGAGACTTTTTAGACAAGTTATGATTTATCATTTAGACGGGTTATGATCGATCATTTGATGTGAGGATTTTATACAGATATGGGAAGTCTGTAGTTACTGGGTTCTGTGATGTTTTAGCCAGTTGAAAGCTTTTGTTAGAACCAACATAGTTGTTCACATATTTAGAAGGATCTGTGGAAGAATTTCAAGTGGAAAAACATTAGACTCAAAACAGTTTATAACCATTGGTATATGAGAATCCATTGCTCAAAGAATTTGTCCTTGAATATTCAACAAATGCTTATATGTTGAACATGCGATGTGATTCCGACTCTTTGGGCAAAGATTTTTATGCCCGGACGGGATTTCTTTGTTTGTTTCCCCGATACCATTCTGCATAAGACATGTCAATGACATGTATGCACAATTTGTGTGCGTGTACGTGTGTCTATACTATATAGATCTCTGTGTGGAAGGATTAGATGCAGTCAGTAACTGAACACCAAGCTCAGCTCATCCTTGAACCCAGCTTCAGAAACTTGGCAATTGTAGAGCGTTAAGTTTTTCTACGACCAGGAATCCTACCGATCTGTTGTCGATTATAAACCTTTCTTATAGCAGGGTTCATACTGGCATATATATGTAGCCCAGTGCCATAAGAAGTTGCTTTAGCAGTTACATTCTGTTATCACTAGGCACTGCTGTTATCGTTGTTCATTAGGCCGATGTCTCTCAGGAGAATCGACGAAGACTCCGAATAATGAACCTTCTGGGCTCCAAAGGGTTGGGAGAAGTAGCTTCTTCCTGTCATAGTTCCTGGTTGTGATGGAGTGTGTTCAAGGCATGATGTAATGAGGCAGCATTCACACTCTCCTAATGTATATACTCATCTTATCAATTTGACTTAAGATGGTGTGTTTGAGGTTCCTCACCTGGTTTTGCTTTCTAATTTGCGATATATTCTTGCGAATATTCCGACGGTACTAATGACAGAATATCCTATAATTTTTCTGATGGTACCAATCGCATGTCGCCACAAGAAGCATCGATGAAACCAAATCTATCAATATAAAAATCCTTAATACAATCAATTCTAAACTGAATCGAATCGAAATAGAAACTGATTTAGAAAATCAAAAACCAAACTGAACAATAATTAATAAAATCAAAAGCCGAACCATACCGAAGAAATGGCAAAATTCGATTTTTCAATTCAATTTGATAAAATTAATGTTATTTTATATCGCATATTTTTAGGCGGGCCGAACAAGGTTGATCTAACAAAAACCCGAGTCTGACCTGAAGAATTAATCGGGCCTTAAATTTCAGCCCGGCCCGATGCTGCGGATTCCTAACCCTTGCCCAAACCTGTCCAAACATAGGGCCGGGCTGATCGGGCCGTCCGGGTCACCCGGCCCATTGCCACTCCTAATTGACACCCTAGCGAAAAACTTTCGAGCCGAGTCTATTGGCCGGTTAAGTTTAGCAGGGTGCGCATGATATCTTACCTAGTTCTATATTATTCGGAGTGCGCAATACGCACAACGATATTCTGTTCGTTTTTTTTAGCTCTCAAGATTTATTTCTCACTCCGACATTGTGCTTGTCATTCTTCGGAGCCCTTCTTGTTCTCTGTTTATTGGATAAGAGCTAAAACAAAATCCAGATACAGAGATAAAAAAAAAAAAAGAAAAAAAAAACTCAGAATTTAGCAGACTTTTAGCTACAAGTTGCGGAAGAGAAGGTAGGGTTTCACGAACATGGCGCATTCGTGCGTCGCCACATCTGCTTCAGCTCTCAGATTCAACTCTCTCGGAATCTCCTCAAACCCTAGTTCTCGTTCTGATTCTCCGAAGCTCTCTCTTCCTTTCGAACCTCGTCGTTCTTGGTATTCTTTTAGAACTCTGATTTATGCATCTCGCCGATTCATATTGTTTTGAAGGAATTTGTATTAAGCTCTTTTAGTTATGTGCAGGAAAGTAAGGAGATCGGTTTGTAATGATAAGAATCTCCGAAATCTTCCGACGATGGCCGTGTATTCAGGTGGTTCTTGGGCACCGGAGAAGAGTTCTGAACAAGGGATTTGGTCTATAAGGTAGGGTTTTGTTTGAGGTTCATGCGCTACAATCCAATTTCTCTTTCAATGAAGTTTTCTTATTGTTTAATTTGCTTTTGAACATTTCTTTTGTTGAATTGAAAATGCAGGGATGATTTGCAGCTTCCATCTTCTCCGTACTTTCCTGCTTATGCTCAAGGAGGACAAGGACCTTCTCCAATGATTCAAGAGCGTTTCCAGAGTGTCATCAGCCAGCTCTTTCAGCATGTAAGATATCAAGAATCAGCTCTTGCTTTTGATTCTTTTTGATTTTGGTTGAATTCAGAAATGCAATTTCTTTTTCATTTTTCTACGATTTGCCTTTCCGTTAAAATCTAGAGAATAATACGTTGCGGTGGGGCTGTTGATGATGATATGGCGAACATAATTGTTGCTCAGCTTCTCTATCTCGATGCTGTTGATCCTACCAAGGTTTGCTGTGTGCTTTCTTTTATTTGCTTTTCTATTTTGATGTGTGAAATAATTGATTTGCTTAGGTAGATTCACTGGAGCTTCTATACAAGATTTGGTTAATAGTAGAACTGGAAGCTTTTTTAATGTTGAGAAATGTAAAGCTTGTATGTGACTTAGTATTTGTATTCAAAATTCATAAACTAACTTGAATGATCACCAAATCACTGTATCGTCCTACTACCTATCCTACTTGAGTTCAGTACTGTGATTTCTTTGATAATATTGGTTCCGCCCTCCTTTTCAAGTTTTCAACTCATTTTAGTGTCAACAATCCAGTCCTATTGATTCCGCATATTGACTGCTCATTTTTTCTGTTGAAATTTCATGACCATCCAATAAAAGTATAAGGAAAAACAGGTGTACTGTTCTGTTTCTCAAATCTACAATCAAGAATTAATATATGTATATTAAGGTTAAAGAAAGGTATACCTGAAACCCTAAAAGGCCTATGTCCTAAACCCTAAAATAGAAGTTGTAAATCCTAAGGTTACAAAACAAATGTCTCTTTTTTCTTGTGAAACAGGAATTTAGAGTTGCTTAGTTTTTCTATTTGGAAGGATGTCATTTTCCTTCATAATGGTTTTAAGTTTTAGTCAAAACCGAGATGTGTCAGCCAGCATGTTTCGTTTTGGCATAGACTTGTCCAAAACCTCAACTGTTACTGATACTTCATTGATACAATTGGTATCTCATTGTCTCGGTAAATGCATACTAATACCAATATGTATGCACTAATAGGCATCGTTTTTGACACGGTCCGTAACTGCTACTTAAAACCATGGACCGGACATCATGAACATTTCATGACTCTGCTAGTTCTGAAAGCATTTTAGTTATCTCTTTGTACCTTATTTGTCAAGCCTAATCCATGAAGTATGCTGATGGTGGTTTCACATCATCGAGTCAACGTGAAAATCAAATGTGTTGAGTCAATTCTTAAAGATTTTGAGTCAGCAAGTAACTCATTTTATCAAATACAAAATCGAGATGGAGGTCAACCAGTCTTGAGTTTCTCAAAACTCGTCAGTGTTACTGAACTGAACTGGAATTCTTCTTGTTGGAATTCAGTTTAACTCGCTGAATTTAGTTTCAACATTGAGTATCAGACTGGCACCATAGAAGCTGCCAGAAAGGGCAGACAATGAACTCAACTCTATCAGACACGAGACCCCAACCCATCCCTCCACAATCACCTCTTGGTAGATCATGAAAGAAGCGATCAGAATGGTACCCGAATCGATTTTTGATTCCGAGCTTCCATACACATCGCTCTTCCGCTTGGATCAAGGCTGCCATTTGCCCCTATCAACTTCTCCCTTTCTAGCAACAATTTCTAACATATATATGTGTGTGTGTGTGTGTGTGTATCTGTGTGTGTATCTATGTGTGTGTGTGTGTGTGTGTGTTGTGTGGGTGGGTGGGTGTGTGGGTAATTCAACATTAACTGGCATTAGATGAGTAAAACATAGTAATTTGTGGAATAATTGTTTCCTGGTGCATACCAGAAAGGCAGATTCTGCTATCAACAGTTGTATTCTTTTGTGCAAAATGTTACTATGAATCTATAATGTTTCAATAGAAATTTAGAATAAGCATTTTGATTGTTCAAGTGTGCGTCCATCTATGATTTATCTAGCTGTATTTGTCCTTCCTTTCACAGTTGAGCTTTCTAATTAACTGTTTCATAATTCTTTCTCTCTATTTGATTTCTTCAGTCAGATCCTTTATTCTTCTATATTTGTTTTCTTTTATTTATTAGTCAACCAATAGATATGTTAAGAGCACTATGTGGGTGACTGACCACCATTCTCTTCTTGTTAAGTCGAAGCTCAAAGCATGTCTTGTTCTTGTGAACAGGATATTGTCATGTATGTAAACTCTCCAGGAGGATCAGTTACAGCAGGTATTATTCATGCTGTGAATACTTTGTCATTATATGTATTACTTTATGAGGTTGTGTGCTGTAATAATGTGGATATGTTGTTTCTAATGAGCAATTTGGTTAAATGGCACGCCATTAGGTATGGCCATATTTGATACCATGAGGCATATCCGACCCGATGTTTCCACTGTATGTGTTGGACTGGCAGCTAGGTAAGAGATGCATCCTTGTATGTTTTGCAGTTTTGTCTGCCATTTATACCCTCCATTGGCTGATGTAGCTTACATATCGTTGGATTTTTTTTGTTTAACCATGTTATTAATTCTTTCTTCTAAGATACCAATGCCTTATTCAAACAGGCTTATCATTTACTTTTTAGCATGTTCTGTATAATTTTACTAAAACTTTATTTTTTTTACTGTATA
Organism: Pachysandra terminalis; assembly: GCA_031762675.1. Classification (NCBI taxonomy): domain Eukaryota; kingdom Viridiplantae; phylum Streptophyta; class Magnoliopsida; order Buxales; family Buxaceae; genus Pachysandra; species Pachysandra terminalis. The sequence goes on from JAUPMG010197169.1 coordinate 7,251, forward strand.
ATTTAGCTAAAACTGTTACAAGTAAAACTTCTTTATGCATTAATTTTTTTCTTTCGTTGCTTATTATTGTATATTACATACACACACACACACACACACATTATTAGAGTCTGTTTATTCAGGATTATTATTGTGTTATTTTATTTTTGTTCTCAACATTAATTTCTATCTGCTGCGATTCCTTTACAAGAAGTGAAATGTATTTCTGAAACATATGGTCTAACCTCAATACAGCAGATAGGCATGCATTTTGTAACTTATCTTGCCTTTTAAGTTCCGAAAACACTTAAGATAGTCATGTGTTCTGATGGATGCTTTCTTCATAATTGGCAGTCTCTTTGCTCAATGGCTTGTACTTTTTGTTGCTTTACAGTTCAGAATTTTAGAGATTCAATTTGGGCTTATCTTTGTCATGAAGCTACTGAGTAAGTGTGTTAGAATTATGGCTCAGATATCAAGGAGTGTTAATGTTCATGCTTTTTGCAGAAATGAGCTGGAACTTAAGTGGAAACATTGTGTTGGATTCCTATTTCAATGATTTTAGATTGATCATTGGACCTAATTGTGAGGATATGATTCATCTGTCCTTGTATCTGTAGTATGCTTGGAACTCCATGGTTCAGTACCTGGAAGTTGGCGTCAAACAAAGAGTCTTTGTAGATGAAAGAAGTGATCTAAATCTAACTTGACGGACCTAACTATTTGATCTATAGACATCTCTAGAATTTTCTCCATTATCGTTTCTACCAACCCGAAATGACTGTTTGTTTGTTGAATCCACCCCACCCTACCTCCAACCTCTATGAATGTTCTCCTTGATGAATAGTATCTTTAAATATTTTTCATCTGTAAGATTTGTGAAAAGAAGGTTTCTTCTTTGATTGTCTTGAGCAGTCCTCTTTCTGGTGTATGATTGATTACTCAAATTAAGGACCTAGATTAAGCCGCCATTTTATGTCATCTCATGGGGTTCTGTGTACATCAAACTCCTTGGAGGTTCACGGACCACATTGATCACATCTTTACACTTAAGTTTTGGTGGAACGTTGCTTTACAAATATTATTAGATTCACCAAATTGTTAGTTGATTTTTTAGCTATGAATAGTTTCTGGGGGGAGAGGAATAGGCGTATCTTTGAGGATATACAGCAATCTCTGTCCCAGATAATTGATGATATTTTTCGGATGGGGTGGCCTCATGGGTGATGGTTTGATTAGAGTTTAAGGATTTTCATATGGATTCGATTATTAGGGACTGGAACACTATTCTATTTACTTCGGTGGGCCGTGTTCATTATAATGTGGTTTGGCAAGCTTTGGATAATGGCTTCATCAAACTTAATTTTGATGGGTCTTCTATGGGTAATCTAGACCCCTCTGGTATCGGAGGGGTTTTCAGGAGATTAGATGGAGTGATTTTCCATGCTTATTCAGGACCAATTGGAATTGTGGACTCAACGACAGTTGAGATTAGTGCTTTGATTGCGGGTTTGACAGAGGCGAGGAAATTGAATTTGGAGGATATTCAGGTAGAAGGGGATTCATATTTGGTAATCTCTTGGACGTCTACAAATGCTATTTATCTTTGGCGGTTTACGCATCTTGTAAGGTTGGTGAGATTTTTGACCCATGGTCTGCGGATATCTTTTTTTCTTATTCTCAGATCTGCTAATGTTGAGGCAGATGAGTGGGCTAGAAGCGGGGTTACGAGAGTTACTTTTTTATCGGGGCTTCCTAGTGAGGATTTTTGAGATGTTGAGTTAGAGCAAGATATAGGATTGCTTTTGCTTTTGTTTTTCATCTTTTTAGATCACACTTCGTGATTTTCATTTCTATAGCTCATGTAAATATTTCCACTTTGATGATTAATGAAATGTTGTTAATTATAAAAAAAAAATCCAGTCTTTTTATTTATAGGAATTGTGTTGCACAACATCTTAATGTATGGCCTATATTACTGTTAGTTTATTTTGTCTGCATGGAATTAATTATAAGAAATTATACAAGAAGATGGACTTGCCTTGGCTTGATACGTGCTGCTGTTCTCTTGTTAATGAGACTTTTTGACTGCTTATGATTTTGTTTTGTGTTGATCATTACAATGGAGAAACAAAATTAGATTTTCAGTTATGGCTATGTTTTATCTGCAATGACATGTGAATTGACTCCATGGTGGATCCTTGTTTGCTTCTTTATTAACAGTATGGGGGCTTTCTTACTCAGTGCTGGCACCAAAGGTAAAACCTTTCTCAATTAGTTAGGTGAAGTTTCAGTTTTTTTTTTTGGGCTTGTGCTGTTATGCTGATTTTACTAACAGTTTATAATGCCAATAATGAAGGGAAAAGGTACAGTTTACCAAACTCAAGGATAATGATCCATCAGCCACTTGGTGGGGCTCAAGGTGGGCAAACTGACATAGATATACAGGTATACCTCTTGTTTTCTTCAATTATTTTTGGTATTTCCATGTTTCCACAACAGAAACATTTAGATTCTGATGTGCAGGAATAAAGGTCAGAATCTTAAATTCAGTATGTATAACCAACTACATTTCTGTTGGAAATCCAAGGAAAGAATATAAATATGTTTTCCTAATGATCTTAACATGGTATACATGCTTGAGCTTTTTGGGATTAGATAAACTATTTAATGGGTTTCTCCTAGAAGTTTTTCTGGTCCAACGATTGGTTCTGTTTATATACATTTGTGGAAGGGTAGTCTTGTTTGCCTCTCTAGGTTTAGTTGCCCCGCTAGACATGGTTTTTCATCCACGTGGAGCAATAATGTTATCAATCTAGATAGTCCATCTGATGGGACTCTCTGGACAGTCAACGTGAACAATATATTTTAACCCAGATAAGCATCATTGATATAAATAGGTTTTGTCACATGTAACCATAGTAGTCAAAAAAAAAAAAAAAAATCCTGCATTTTAAGTTCTTCTAAGGAAGATGTTAGATTTAGGCGAGCTATTTTTTTCACGTGAAAAATGTTTTTGAGGTTGAGACTTGGTATGTGAAGTGGGGACGATTGGAAATACATGTGGAGAAGTGGGTTAGATGATTTGGAAAAAGAGATTGAAGAACTTTTAGAGGGATTGGATTGTCGGCCAAATCAAATTAGCTTTGGCTTCTAGGTGGCACCATGTGTATCCTTGTGCCTTTCCTTTCTCTCTCTTTTTGTAAGCATCCTTGTTGTGCCTTTAGTAGTGTAGTGCTCCTGAGTTCTGACAAACTACTGAAGGTTCTATTTCTGATATTTTTTTTTGGATGAACTTCTTTTCTAATCTTTTGACTTTTCTTACAAGAACTACTTCGGATTTGTTTTTTTTTTTTCCCCAGGCAAATGAGATGCTGCATCACAAAGCTAATCTGAATGGATATCTGTCCTACCACACTGGCCAAAGCCTAGAGAAGATCAACCAGGATACCGACCGTGATTTCTTTATGAGTGCCAAAGAAGCCAAAGAGTACGGTCTCATCGACGGCGTTATCATGAATCCTCTTAAAGCTCTTCAACCGCTACCAGCTACTGCTGATTAGTAAAGACCCTGGAATCTCCATGTGTAAACCACATTTTAGGCGGGAATCGTCGTGATGGTTAACTAACTGGATCTTTTCTGTGCGATGATGATGGAAATGGCTCTGCAGCACCCCACAGAAATATCTTTAAATGAACAACAGTTTCCTTAGTTATACCATTCAATATAAAGCTTTGAGGAACATTTCAGGTACAAATTCAGGTTCACTGGTTTTTTGATGATTTGGATAGTAGAACAAATCGAGTTATCTTGTGGCAGGTTCAGTTATTCTGTCTATAAACCGTGTCGGTGTAAGCATTAGCAAGGTTTCAAGCATCAGATCGGTCCGGTCCGTACCACCCGGTCTGTTTTGGGATCGGCAAGGACCGGTCTGGTCCCAAGCCACGATACATTAGTTATATCGTGAGGCTTTGGATTAGACCGGTCGAACCGATACTGGTACAGACCAGCCGGTACAACCGATCCAGTGACAGGTCCAACTGATCAATGTTTTTTTTTTTTTTTTTTTTTAAATTTATAAATTGAACAGTCCCCAATCCTGAGACTTTAAACCTTGGTAGCAAAACCTACTTCTCCACCCCCTAATAATTATTTAAAATTTATGTTTAATTAGGATAATTAAACTAGAAAATGGAATCATCGGTCGTTGAATGAACGCGGGAGATGTGCATGACACCTTCCTTGCGACTGGCGTGGCCATAGTCAAATAACCCTATGTTTTGCTTATGTTTTTTAGATAATTGTTTTATTTAATATTTCGGTGTCAATAGACTCCAAATTGCTGTCATTAAAAAACAAAAAATTTTAAAAAATTAGAAAAGAGGAATTGTTCGTACCTGAAAAATAACTCAAAATGCCAGTCTATATATGCAGCCACCTACCTTGGAATGCTCTTTTGCTAGCTTCATCCTCCTTGTATTTTGCACATTTAACATGGAGAAAAAATATTAGATCCAACGGTTCAAATGCTCTTGTATATGTGAGCTTGAGCTTCTTGAATCATTACCCATTTCAAAAAAAATCGAGTTATAAGCTTATTGACTTTTCATTATTTTATTTTTATTTTTTCATTTTTTTTAATCCAATCACTAGAGGATGAGAGATCGATCATATCATTACAAATTTAAGTTAGAAAAAAAAAAACAGAATAAAATTTTCGATTTTATCTGAGTCTAAGGCTCAAGTTGGTTTGCCAATATTATTGATAATGAAGAATTAATATATCTATATATAAACCCTACATAGTACTTCTCTTTTTTAATAGGTAAAACCCCTTATATCATCCTTCTTTTATTTTTAATTATTATTTTTTTTTAAAACCATGTCAACTAACTAAGTTCGTGGTCGCCACCTTATGATTCTTATCTCATACCAGGTTTATATAGACCTTCACATATTGTTCCCCCTTGTTTGTGCAAAACAAGAAGTTGTTTTTTGTTGTTGTTTTTGATAGAATGGGTTGGAAGAAATGGGAACAGAGATGGGAGATTCTCTTCAGCCATTCTATCCTGAAAGAAACCTTCCATATCTTTACACTCACCCTCCTAACCCTTCTACTTCCTCTCTCATTCCTTCTATTAGCTAGACTCTCCAATGTCCAGTATCTCTCAACCCTCTTCCCTTCTCCTTCTTGGCCTTCTTCCATCCTCTTCTCTCTCTTTCTCTACACCAATCCAGCTTTTCTTCATTCCCTTATTTCCTTCATAAGCATTACTACACTTCTATATGTTTTAACAGGTCGGTTAGCCCTTCTAAATGAGTCACTGCCGCCGAATCCGATCCTTCGACCTCGTTTATACACTTCATGGTTGTTCCTCTGCACCTTGCAGCTTTGTGTTGGATTGGGTATAGAAGCATCCATAGCTGCTGGAACCTGGCCTGTTCATTCCAGAGTTGTTGTTGATTTGAAGACTTTGGTAATTCGAATAGTTTTCTTCGTTGGATTGCACGAGACGATGCTTCACTGGTCTAGAATGATTGTGAGACCGGTTGTGGACAATACGGTCTTTGGGGTTGAGAGGAAGGAAAGATGGGTTGAAAGGGTGTTGATGGCTGTGAGTTTTGGGACATTGTGGTGGTGGAGGCTGAGGGACGACGCCGAGGCTCTGGTGGTTGCGTTGGAGGTGAAGAGGGAGTTGTCGATGGATGTTACGGCGGCCGACTTTGTCGGTTGGTGGTTGTATTACCTAACTGTTATAATTGGTATGGTGAGGCTGCTCAAGGGGGTTATGTGGGTAGGGAAGCTTTTGCTCTGTAGAGGGCTTGAAGGGAGTTCTGGTGGCTCTAATGGGGGTGATGACAAGGTCTGAAGGTGACCCATTCTGTATATGTTTTTTATATTTCTTTCAGTTTCCTTTGGTCAGAATGTGTTGCAAATATTGTATTGCTTCATTACAACTGTTTCCTTTTATCTAATCCTTCAAGGCAATGGATTGTTGCATTAAAGAATCAATATCAATCGGTTTCTTATTTTTAGTGAAACATCCATCAAGAGAACAAGTCAAAAATATTATCAAAACCGCATATATATACATTTCAGGTGAAAAAAATTTGGGCAAAGTACAAATATTTCGCCAAAATGTTGACCAAAATAACGGCCATTTTGTGTAAATATTTCACGAAATAAATCAGTCCGAAAATAGCTCATTTCGGATTTCATCCACCCCATCCGAAACCGAAATTTTGGCAAATTTTTAAAGTATGCCTTTGATCCATTACAAAATTGGTTTCTCATCCCATATTAAATACTACAAATTAAGTTGTATATCATTAATAAGTAAATTATGAATGGCAATAATACAGACTAAAGAAGTTTCTTTTTGGAAGGAAAGAAGCTACACCTATCAAATAGCTAAAATTTATTTAGTGAACATCAAATATTTCACTTTCTACAATACTTCCATGTAACCAGAGCTATGTGCACTAGATTTCAAAAATTTCTTGAGTAAAAGAATTGCAATGGCAATGGTTAATCCCAGAGCAGCCCACGTGAACAATCGATCATCAGCAGGCTTCTGTACTCGCATTTCTGGTGTCTGCAGCAGCTGCTCGCTGCCATCTGCAGCAGGCATCTGTCGTGATACCCTCAATCCTGCACTAAAGCCAACTCTAAAGGGTCCAGCATTCGCATTCACCCGGAGCATCCGGGCATCTTCCACAATCTGGTCATCATCTCCTTCTTGGTCTGCATGCCCCTCGTCTGTGACCAAGGCACTGGCATTTTGAGGACTGACCCGGGCTTCACCCTCACAGTTGGTCAAGTGCTCTTCAGATGTCTGTGGTGGGGTGAGTTGGGGAACTGGGGGCATTCTGCTAAGCATATACTGATGAATCTGCGGTGTCAATGTAAGTTGGAGAGTTAGAAGTTATACACCAATGTATCTAGAAATAGAATTTAAGTTGGGCGGACCTCGTCAATTAGCTTTTGACGTTCAGGAGTCCCAAATCTTGGGGCCAGTTCATGAGATTTGATGGCTAGAGCAAGCCTTTCTTCCTGCACTAAAAGGTGAGCTGTATGTTAGAAAATCATGGCACCAACTAAAATGATGAAAAAATTAGCATTATGATACTATTCACAACATGTTTTAGAACTTTGGGATATTTTCGGAAGGCTTGGTCCTAGCCCTTCTCTTGTTAGTAGATCAAGAAACACTCGACATGAATCATGTATGCATATGCATTTCGGTCAATTATCAAAAGAGGGATTGGGGTGGGGAGGGTCGGGACTCGATTCCATGCCTCCCCTATGGGGGAGTGGTAGAGTGACCACCAGCACGGAGATAACAAAAAAAACCGATTTCGGTCAATTATCACCAATAATATCATCAAAATTGCAGATGTATTCTTCCTGGTCAATACCATTTGGTGGATAAGTCACAATATGACAGATAGAAGCAGCAAGATTATTTATAAAACACCATGATCGCATAGTCTGAATCAAAGGATAAGGAACAGACGGAATTGTTATGCTTCCAAAAATTCATTCAAGAAGCAGACTGGATAATTCAGGGGAATAAAAGGTTAGATGCATTTTAAATTCATATAATGTTCAAAAAAAAAAAAAACTTACCACTCCATGACGGCTGCCAATGTTCTGGATGAAAATTTGAGATGCTTAGGCATATCTTCGTTTGTGTTTCAAAACGGCCATTTGGCTGAAACAAGATAAGCAAATCCTAATGAGCACATCATTTGAAGGAACAAAATTTTTATACAACATGCAACGGTTTATAATCCCAACTGAAAATATTACACCACTACAGAACACAGCTTCTTAATAAGAATTAGGTCACTACCGTTAACAACATAAATGAAGGAGGCTGGAAAGGATATTCTGCAGGCAAATGGATTCTTCCATGATAGATTCCTCCTTCAAACTCGGTGTCATGAGGGCCCCTTCTCGCAAATTGCCATTCAAATATATTCTCCTACAACATTAAATAAAAATCAGTAATTTTCGGGAAGGTAAAATGCAAGTCTAGGGATGGAGTTGACTACACCACTGGCAAGATTACAAATTGGAAAAAACCCAATCAAGAGGGAAAACTGCATATGCCAATTTCATTAACCATGACATTAGCTTCATACAATTTAACAGAGTAACAAGCAGATAAGATGAAAGAATTACAAAAATGAACTAGTCAAATTACTGGATTTACAGCAAACAAAGCAACCTGGGAGACCACCTACTCCCTCCAAATCCTATCAGCCTAAATGGGTTCAAATAAATTCAGCAGTGACAACTTCTTACTACCAACCGGTCACAATTTATAAGAAAATCTTGTAGCAAGCAAAATGGGTAATTGAAGATATGGCTTTGAATTTTCAGAGGAGGGAATTGCAGAACGTGATTCCGATGCAGTCTCCAAGTATTTAGGAAAAAGGCTTGTTGACTGATTGATTATGTCATCAAGGTTGAGAATTTTCAGATGCCAAGAAAATCCATAAACGATCATTTCTTGGGCATAGTGTCTAAAAATTTAAGGTACTCCCGTTCTGGCTTTTTCCTTGTTCTGCCAATAAAAGAATTCCCTTCAAAGTTAAACTATGGTGTATAAATGCCCGATATATACATAAAAATGCCCATGTATGTACTAGCATTGTAGTCAAGAAATCAAAGTATAATTACTTCTTGGGAATTACAGACTGAGAAGGGATCACGGAGAATATCTCACGTGATGGAGGAAATTTGATCTTTAGCCCTCTCGATGAACATCTCATCCCCAAGAGTTCCACTGTCGGAAATGAACCAACTGACGACTTGCAAAGAGTAGGATAGACCATAAATCTATGACGAGTGGAAACACATTGCCTTTGCGATTTTGTGTTGTTTAAAACTGCTATAGCTGTTTAACCACTATTTTTGGATCATCTTTTCTCTTGCTAATAAAGCAAAACTTTCATCATTAAAAAGGACAAAATATTTTTGTATCATCTTTTCTCTTAGGGGGACTGACTGGTATTCAAGCCTCATAAGTGCTGACCTGATGGGGATGAAGAAACCCACAAAACCTAGGCACCACATTATCCTCGGCCAAGAAACTTATTGCCCGAGTCAGAGCATACCTCAAGGTGTGTTGTTCACAACTTTGGTCGAGGAAATAGTATTAAAAGGTGGTCCAGCAATAATACCTGATGTTCACTAAAACCTATAAACAAAAGTACACTTCCATCAACTCCCAAGTGTTTATCTTCGAGGAAATGTTTTAAAGACCTCGATTGATAGTCCTGATATTCTTACTAAATGCAAGCAAACAACTAACCATTTATAAGAATATAACTGAACACTTAAATGCATCAATATTAACAAGCAATGATCCCATTCTTTAAGAATGAGAACAGAGAACATGAAAGGATGGCAGGTAAAAATTAAAAAATTCAAAAAAGGCCTCTCAAATGAGCTAGAATCGAAATGCAAGGAAAAGAACACCTACTACGAGAGCACGTACTTTTCGTATTTGCTCATTCAAACCAAGATGATGGTTCACCGTGGACCATAGTGTTTAAATTCGGTATCGGATCGGGGATCGACCAATCCAAACATGACCCAATTTTTATTTTATATTTTTTTAAATCATAAAAATTTTGAGGGGTGTCGGACGATCCATATTGGATCATCCGATTTGACTCGTCCGAAACCAAGTCGAAGAACTTTAGCAATTTTCAGGATCGGCTTGGGATCGTGAACTGTCCCGAGCCAATCCCGAGTTGTATGAGCCGATCCGACTCGGGATTGGATGATACTTAACACTACGACATGAACCTTTTGCACAGCTAGATTTCTATCTAACCAAGGTGAGGAATTGTTCAGATCATTACTTCTAAATCCTATAACATGTTTTTATCCATTTCATGTGATCTTGAGGTAGTGAAACTTTTATCATTTTACTTCCATAAACTAAATTTACAAGTATAGCTGATAAGTGTGTAACACTTGCACTTTTGGACTTATTACTGATGCTTATTAGTCTTAGAGATGTAGTTATGTGAATAAATTAATGCATTTATCTTGTTCTTCAGGGTTGGGGATGAAGAGGAGAATATGGGCCTAAATCAAGTCAATTAAAGTCTCAATTGGATCAAGCTTCAAGGTTCGTAAGAGGAGATGATCAAAGCCCAAAATCCATGCCAATTATACCTTGAAGATGGAGGAGGAAGCCCACGGAGAAAGCCCAATTGGAAGCCCAAAGATCAAGTCAAAGCTCAGCCCAGATTACACTGTGCGATCGATCGCATAGCATTAGGATCGATCGCACGTAGGATTTCAGCAGAGTTCTGTGTTTATCTAGTTTTTGGGTTTGTAAACGAATAGTTTTCTACTTCTTTTGGATAACTTTGAAAGGGAAAAACTTGTATTATAAGACTCCTGATAGGCTAGAGATTATTATGATTGTAATTAGAATTTTAATTGAATTGAAATTCGAGAGATTCTCTGTTCTTGCGATCTGTTATGCTGTGTTCTTGCTGTTCTTGCTGGAGCGTATGCTAATCATGGAGATGGACTTCTATACATCCTCGTTGAAGATCAGTCCGTCCATGAGTAGCTAAACTCTTTGTAGAGTGTTGATGTAAACTCGAACTCTTTTGTTTATGGATTAATCTCATGGTTTTTAGGTTTTTAATTCAATTGTTTGATAATTGCATAATTAAGAGGATTACTGAACCGGATTTTAATTAATACTCAAGCCTAATAGAACCTACTAGCCATAGATTTATTAGGATTGAACCCAAATGTTCTTATTTTCTGTGATTATAAGAATACTAACTATGCAATCGTTCTCATTGGCATGATGATTAAGACGGATTTGATAGGCCATGCCTAGGGAATACGGGTTGTACTACAAATTAGATTAGTTAATGTAGGTAGACAGTCTGTGCCAACCGAAGATGGGTTATACTTACCCCTTATGATAATGTAATTCATACTAAGAATTTGATAGTTTATGCTTACAGAAATCGAAGATAAACTATGCTTATTTTGAGCATGATACCTTTTTGGGAGATTGTGTGAGCTTGTAGCAACACAAGTCTGTTCAGACATTGAGATTACCATATTCAAAGGGTTAGAGGGATCATCAATACTCTACTTTTTTTCTTATTGATTTAATCCCTTAATTTTAGTTTAATTTGATTTTTAGAATTAAGATCACAAGATTCCTTTGATTTGTCCAATTAATTATTTAGAATTAATCTGGTAATTTAACAGTCTAAATTCTATCAGTCCTTGAGGTTCGACACCCTCAAAATAGCCCTATCCTACTTGGATTCGTTCTATTGCGAGTGCTTATAATTCACACACATCAATAGCCAACCAATTACCAGGATCATAATCATGTATTATGCAGCTTACTGAATCATAGCTGAGAATATCCAAAAGCAATCAGCTCTGCAGTGATTGAATGCAATCTCCAAAACAAATTACAAGGAGCCAATCTTCTGTCTTCCCATAGATCAACCACGACATATAGATTTGAGTAATTTAAACCCTAATCTACAGCCAAAAGTATATAGAAACGTTAGATTTTTTTATTTTTTATTTTCACTTCCAACACGATCGACAACATGTAATTAATATAAGAAGTGATTTCTCCGATCGAATTGGAGAAAGATCAGAGATTTTCAAAACAAAATCCTATACATTAAACGATGACCAAGTAAATCGATTTGAATAAGCACGAAATCCCAAAGAAGATTAGGGTTGAGAATTTGGATCATACCTCAAGAGGAAGGGTCATTAAGTCATCTGAAGGGTTTGCTTGCATCTCCTTCACCTCCTGTCAAATCCTCATCACCGCTGGATTCTTCAGATTGTACTTCTCTACCGCCATGGTTTAAGATAGCTGCAACAGCGTAGGTTAAGTCCTATGCTCAGAAATTTAATTTGAAAAAAATAAACAGAAAATCCAGTACAAGGAAGAAGATAGACGAACAAAAGCCAACCAAGTTACTGGTTAGTAGACGAGTTGACGTGGCAACGACGGATTTGAGTATGATCAGACGAAGTCGGTTTCACCATATTCTATGACGTGGCAACGATGGATTGGTCAATGGTACGGGCATCAAGTAATCTACAGTGCCAGTGGGGTTTATTAAATCTATTTTGTCAAACTAATCATGGATGAAAGACTTAGGCTGTGTTTGTTACATGGTTTCAAGGATCGGACCGGTCGATCCGTACCGGGATCGGCTAGGATTGATCGGGCCCCAAGCCATGATACAGTTGTCGTATCGTGAGGCTTTGGGTCGAACCAGTACAATTGGTCTAATTTCTTTTTTTAATAAATTAGACGGTCCAAATTGTATCGATTTGGACTGGTCCAATATTGACCAATCCCAATCAATACTGTCAGTCCGACAATCAGTTAATCAATCCAAAATTATTTTTTAATTAAAAAAAATTAGATGATCCACTTTCGGCACTGGGACCAGACCGGATGGTACCACCGATCTGGACTGGGACCAGTCGGGTCTCCAGTCCTGAGACGTTAAACCTTGGTTTGGAACCTCGAATTTTGATAGAAAATAAAAAAAAAATACTAGAAAAAAACACTTTCTCTTTTTTTGGTTGAAGAACGGAAGAGTTGAAGATAGAGATTTGGAAAGAAAATAACTTGAAATTTTTTTTCCCTTTGAGATCAAAACCTTTTTCCCCAAAAGTAGAGATTTTGAAAGAACAGGAAAAAAAAATGTGGATAACACTCTCCAATACTTCAACTTAATTCATAACATATCTTATCTTTTCTTGGCGACCAATCAACTTTGTCAAAATCTATAATAACTCACCCAAACATCGTTAAAAATTATCGAAATTTGATTTTCTTTTCTATATATATCTAATCTTGAGCCAAAACACTTGAAAAGAATCACTTACCATTTCTTTTCTATTCTTTTTCATTTTTTATTCCCCCTAAATTCAAAGCCTCCAAGGTTCCAGCACCTTATAGTCTTGGGTTTGAAAAGGGTTCGGTTGGGACCCACAGTTCAAGGAATCCATTCAGATAATCATATAAAGTGGTAATATTGATTGAATGATTTCAGCTAGTTTCTAAGAGCTGTATATGAGATGTAGTTGCTTTTTCAGAACAATATAAAAAATTTAGAATTTCTATACATCCTAATAAATATATATTACTGAATTCTTTGACAACTCCATGGATCAAACTCAAATGAAGCTGTGCTACCAAAACAATGGCTAATATATATATATATATATATTACTGAATTCTTTGACAACTCCATGGATCAAACTCAAATGGAGCTGTGCTACCAAAACAATGGCTAATTCTCCTATAAAACCAGACATCTCTATGCTTCCTGGTTCCTTCAATGTACTTTTTTTGTACCCCATTCCTTCTCATCTGTCTTTTAGTAATGTTATCTTCTTCCTCTATACTTCTTCAGGTTTGTTATATATAAACTTCTCTTGTTTAACTCTTTTCTTTATTTTATTTTTTAAATCTGTCCAGTACTGCTTGGCTGAAGTTCTTAGGTGATTCCTTTTGAATCTTTACCAAAACAGATCACCTATTTGGATCTACATCCTTGTTTTAACTATAAATCATCACAGAAAAATTATATGTTATTAGTTTCTTGTTATAGAGTTTGAGATCCAAGTGTCCTTAATACTAAATCTTCAGCACACCATTGTTGCAGGCGAGTTGGTAACATCGATACATCAACATCAAAGGAAGATCAAGAATAATATAATCGAAATCTTCATCGTTCGTATTGGATGATCAAGAAGTACTCGAATATACCGATAAATGTTTAATGGGTTTATGGTAAATTAGAAACTGTCTTATATTAAAGCTTATTTGTCCTTCATGGCTTATGTTGAATTTAAACACCCAGATTATGAAATGATTTAAAGAGTGAGGCTGCAAGTCAGATTCCATTTGGAGATGGAGAATTCCCTTTTCTCATTTGAGCCTTTCGAATTCGGTGGAGTTCGCGACGTTTATAGTAATCCTAAAGGTTATGAGAGGGAGGAAGGAGTGACAAAAGGGAGGAGAAGCCAAGATTGGGAGGAGTTTGGTAATCTTTGTTCTGATCATTATGATTTCTATCAAGAGAATTTCGAGGCGGAGAAAGGAGGATCCATACTGTCCAGAGATCTTCAATTACAATCCTTTCCAGATTTTGGAATGTTAGATGATCTTCACTTTGATATAATCTCCCCTCCTATTCATCAACCATGCCAAGAAACTGAATTCTCAGAATCCCAAAAGGGAAAGCAATTCCCTTTCTCTTTAGCATCACTAGAGCTTCTAAACAACTACAGAAATGGCCTAAAGAAGTTGAATGGTGAAAAGCTTAATGTGCAAAGGAATGATGCAACATGCTACACTGTGGGAAGCAGAGAGTTATCAACAGAGGAAGTCATGAGGGTCGCCGGAGCGAGGTACATCCAACTCTCCGGCCGAAGGGACGACGATCTCTCCCCCTTTGGGTGCTCTCTCTTGGGTCTTTCAGACCAAGAAACAAAAGATGTGGAGCTTGCTCACCTTCTTCTAGCCTCGGCCGAGAAGGTAGGCAACCAACAATTCGAACGCGCGACCAAACTGATCAATCAGTGCCTTTACTCGTCCTCCGGTACCGGGAATCCTGTTCAGCGAGTTGTTTACTACTTCGCCAGAGCTCTTCGCGAAAGAATCGATCGAGAATCCGGAAGAATCACACCCAAAACATCCAATGGAAGAAAAAAATTGGAATTGGATTGTGAAGAGAAAATGATGAGTCCTAATCCTTCCCTCCTTGCTTGCTTCCAAACTCTCCCCTATGCTCAAGTGATGCAATTCACAGGAATTCAAGCCATAGTTGAAAACGTCGAATCGGCTAAAAAGATTCATATTATCGATCTCGGAATCAGAATTGGGGTCCAATGGACCACGTTAATGCAAGCTCTTGCAGTACCAGACTCGAACCCGATCGAGCTTCTTAAGATAACTGCAGTAGGAACAATGGCGCGGCAGAAGATCGAGGAGACATGTAAGCGATTGGCAAGTTTTGCAGAAACACTGAACATACCCTTTTCATTCAAAGTAGTTATAGTATCAGACATGAATGATCTCAAGGAAGATCTTTTTGAGGTAAAGCCTGATGAATCCATTGTAGTCTACTCTCCATTGGTTCTGAGGATCATGTTACCTCGGCCAGATCGACTCGAAACTCTCATGGGAGTGATCAGGAAGCTTAAACCAGTTGTAATGGTGGTCACTGAGGTTGAGGGAAACCATAATTCGCCGTTGTTTGTGAATCGTTTCATCGAAGTTTTATTCTATTTCAGTGCAGTATTCGATTGCCTAGAAGCTTGTATGGATCGAAATGATCCGAATAGGATGATCACAGAAGGAGTATACTTGGATGAGGGGATTCGAAACGTTGTTGCGACTGAGGGGGAGGAACGATTGAATCGACATGTGAAGATCAGTGTGTGGAGAGCATTCTTCACGCGGTTCGGGATGGTTGAGACAGAGTTGAGCCAGTCAGCCTTGTATCAAGCAAGCTTGATAGCTAAGCAGTTTTCTTGTGGGAGTTCTTGCACACTTGACATGAATGGTAAATGCCTAATTGCTGGGTGGAAAGGAACACCAATTCATTCAATCTCTGTCTGGAAGTTTCAATAGAGGAAAGAGAGAGTATGTGTGTGAATCTTCGAAAGCTTTAGCAAGTATGGATACTGTAATGAACTACCTCTTTGAAGGTTGTTTAGATTAACTACTTTTCCTTGCAGTTCTTATGCTCTATAAGCAAGTAGGGACAGGATTGCTTCATCCATGAACACAGCACAAAGCTTAATCACACTTGAACAATGTATTTCATGGAATTTATTAAAGCACATAAGAATCAATAAAAGGATATTCAAGAATCACTCACAAATAAGTGTAAACTCATCAGTGATTTGTGTTGTATTTAGAACTAAGAGTACTGATTTTCACGAAATCGGCTCTGATACTCTAGAAAAGTAAGATGTCGTTTGGCTCCCATTTTCAGAACTCATTCCAAGCCCTGGAGTGAGTTTTGACAAAAAATTTGAGCGTTTGGGTATCCGAGATTGAATGTGTTTTCTCAAAATGAGAATGAGAAAATACACATGAACCCAAAATCACCTCTGATCCCGTTTTTGAAATTTGAGAATGAGTTTTGCATTTTTGCGGTGGCAAACTTGTAAATAAAGAGATTGATGGTAAACTTGTAATTATTTGCCATTCCCATTGATCAACCTTAACTTTCCCCTGAGAAAGAAACTGGGGGTTTCCCTTTCTCTCAACGTTTGAGGGAGACGTCGTCGTTGTTGCAAAAATTTGCCAGTTCGAAGAGTTCAAGATTTAGGTAAGTTCTCTCATTCTAATGCTTTCCCCTGAGAAATCACCTCTTGTTTGTTCTGTCTTTTTT
>JAUPMG010197170.1:0-10079 GCA_031762675.1 Pachysandra terminalis
CTTCAATATAAACATATAAAAAGGACTAATAATCATTAAGCACAAGTCTAGAAAGTGCAAGTATTGCATACTTATCAGTGACCATTCAAGAGCATTGCTCTTTCCTTATCATATTTCTTTGCCACAATATTATGTGCATTTCTTGCTTAGATGACCAAAGAATATAGCTGCCTGGCCGTTGCCTTGGTGGCTGGTCGTAAATTACCCCTTGCCCCTTGATGCTTTCCTCGTATAGGAGATTGTATGAATTATCTGTGAAAGGACTTGCAGCCGTTGGAGGGCCTCAATGGCTTCTCCAATGGTGGTTTTATGAGTATTTCCTTTCTGCCTTCTACCAGAGTTTAGTTTCACCCCTCTGTCCTTCAGTACTTCTGTCGTCGTTGGCTGAATTTTATCTTGAATAAAGCTTCTTTCGATGATTGCTTCCACTTTTTTCTCCGGTTTTGAGAATGACTGTGATGATATCTTGTTCCAGCAAGGGGTGTCAGTGGGTCGGGTTTTGTCTGGGTCTAAGTAGTCCCAGAACCGAACCCTATTATAGAAGATGATTTCGGGGATAGTCGGGTTTGGTTCCAGTTTTATCATCCTCAGCCCCAGAACCACACCTTATTATAACCGGTTTTTAGCAGGTATCCAACAACCACATAAAACCAAATTTATTTCCATAGATCTAAACAATAAATCAACAATCAATTAATCACGGATCTAAGCACACAAATACAATCCATAAGAATATATAATAACATAGTAAATACAGCAATATAGTTTTAGCATGTAAATCATCAAACAAAGGTTCATACCAAAGGCCATTCTACTGCCTTGACACCACGTCAGTGTTTAATTCGTACCTATTTTTATACTCATCGGCTTGAACTCAAACTTGGAAAATTGTGTTTCTAATTGACTAGGGAATCCAAGAAAAATATAAAATAAATAATCCATTTTCGGTAGGTGATCTACCGAAGCTCGATAGCAAGTCCAGAATGCTGTGATTTTTCGGTATCTGCCGAGCTACCTACCGAGGCCAGTTTCAGCTTCAACAGTAGTTCGGTGGTTTGGCCATAACTAATTCTATGCACGTAGAAATCATTCCAAACTTGTTGCGTTGTGTTCCTAACGCATAGGAGAATCATAGAAAAATAATAAATAAATTATCTAAGTTTTGAGGAACGCTCGGGAAGACCTAGAAGGCTACTGTTTGTTACCCAGAAAGTTCTATAATTCCTAGGGATTTGTTCCCAACTTCCCATAACCTTAAATTTCACATTTCTTCTCACCCCAAACATCAAATACACTAGCAGACATCAATTCCTAATATCACAAACAAAACCTAATAATTAAAATAGGATTATACATATGAGATTCAACACCATTCAATCATGCTTTAAATCAAGATCATGCATTCCCTATTTATCTATAACATTGAGATCATCCATAAAATCAGTTACCGTAGAAACGCAGGAATCCTTACCTCGTTTACATAGATTTGATCTAGGTCGATTTCAACAACACGGAACACTCGGATATTATTTTCATACTTCTTCTTCTTCCTTCCAAAACCAAGTTTCTGCAATAGTCTTTTTCCCCTTTCTGTCCCTTCTTCTTCTCTCTTTTCTTTACAGCAAAACCCATATTTGGTTTTTTTATCATGCTTTGTGACGGCTAGGGTTTGGTTCTCCCTTTCTCTTAAACATCAAAACCCTAACTCCCCTTTCAAAATGCTATTCATGTCATTATTCATTGACCCCCTCTTGCAAACCTCTAAAACTAATCAATTTTACTTCTTTACCCTTTCTTAACTCTCCTAACACCTAACCAATAGGTAAGGTAACTTCTCCACTAAGATTCCTCCCCAAACTTACTAATCTTCCCCTAATGACTTGGTTAAATGACACCTCCATCCCCTCTGTCTTACAGGTCCAAAATCAAACCCTAACTTCCATAAGGTTCTAAAATAACTCAAGTGACCCTATTGTTTCTAATATTACACAGTGGACCCTATTTTTTTTATTGAAATTACGAATTCTAATAATTTCAATTATTTAGATACACGATTCTACATAATCTTTAGCAAGGATTTATTAGTAATTATAATTAAATTATATTAATTTTAATTTAAAGACATAGGTTGCTACAGCTACCCCAATATCCTCATCCATGTCTGTGATTCTTTTTCCCAAGGAATTTCATGATTGAATGCTGGGATGTATATTTAGAGATAAAGTTTTCAGTTAACTATCAATGAACATGATTTCCTGAGGCAATCTACGTGATAGAACCTTGGAGTATTACCCATGATCAAAAATCAAGTGGGGGGATTGTGCCTCCTAGGTTGAAAACCCTTAAAACCATGTTTGCGCTCATAGAATATCTTATCCCTGAGAAGGCCCTGTATTGGGGGATGGTTTGATAAGACATCTTGCTCAGAGGACAGATCGATCATGTGGGAACTTATCATATTGATAGGTATTAAAGAGTGCATAGCATTTTAGACTGATTGTTAGATCACCTTGGTATACACAAATAATATCTGGAGCACTACATGAATTTGATAAAAGATTCTACCTCATTCATTCGCATTATATCATGTATCATTTGGAAACTTCATTGATTCATCTGTGATTAGTGGTCGTGGCCCTATATCAATATCAGTTTACTTTGAACGTTTTTACTTACTGGCTTTTATAGCTCATGCTTTCTAGCAAACCATATTTTCAGGTCTTTTAGATGACAAACCTCAGGATGTCGAGGTGAAAGAAGAATTTCTGGAGGACGAAGACGATTTGTATTATGATCTATGATGTAATAACATAATACCTGTTTCTTTTTGAATTGAGGAGATGTATATTCTTTCTTTTTCTTTGGAATTCAATCAGTTGAGAACTTGATTATCACCTAGAACTTATATTCTTATATAATCTTCCGCTGTTTATTTAAAACTTTGATGTAATATGTTATAATATGAAAGATCTCTTTACTTGTATATTTTCCTCTTGAATATCCTATAATGTTAAAGTTTTTAGCGGGATACTTTCTACCACTCTCTTCTCTTATAGAGTGGAAGTCATATTTCAGACTACTAAGGACTTCAAAGCAAATACTTGAGTTTGGGATGTGAAAAGTTGGTATCAGAGCTATTGTTCTTCGTTTTAATCAATTTCTCAAAGTTTTTGATGTGACTACAATTTTAAAGTTTTCAAGGTGTAAATGTTTCACAAGTTTTTGATGTGCTGAATGTTAACTACTAACCATCTAAAGTTCTCAACTTATAAGAAATTTGGATGTTATCAAACTCAATTTCAGGTAGTGAATTTGAGATGGCTGGTAGAAGGGGTAGACGAACGGGTACGAATCCACTCGAAGGGGACAATGCAGATATTCCTCAGTCAGTAGGAATTTATCAAGCTATTGGAGATATGGCCACGATGATGCAGCGTCAGCAAGCACAACTCCATAGTCGAGCATAGAGGAACACATCTGGGATTGAAAAGTTCAAGAAGTTGGGCCTGACATCTTTCAATGGGACTACAGATCTAGTTGCAACTCAAGCCTGGATCGACTCCATCGAGCACATATTCAAAGTTATAGAAGTGGAAATCTCAAGGTGAAAGGGAATCATGTTTGAAAGGGAAGCTCGGAGGTGGTGGAAATCATGTTTGAAAGGGAAGCTCGGAGGTGGTGGAAATCAGTCTTAGCAATCAGTCCAGTCAATTCTTGGTTGAAGTTCAAGGAAGTCTTTTATCTTGAATATTTTCCTAAGACAATTAGACGAGAGAAGGAGCTCGAATTTATGAAGCTTGAACAAAGAAACATGTCTGTGATGGAGTATACGGCAAAGTTCATCGAGTTATCGCAGTTTGCAATGTATGTGATGGATGAGGAAGAGAAAAAGGCTTTTAGGTTTAAGAGTGGTTTGAGGTCGAATATCAGGAGTGGGCTGGTGGTGCGAGAATTCACTGAATACCATAAGGTGGTAGTCTATGCGAGGAAGGTAGAGAAAGACATGCAAGAAGTTCGTAAGACCTTGGATTAGATGTCTGGGAAGAGATATGTCAGGCCAGGAAATTTTAGAAGCAGTCAGTCTGAACAAATGAAGAGGTAGAAAATGCAAGGCCTGTCTTACTCATCCGATCTTTGAAGGCCGATCATGACATGTTTCAACTGTGGAAAGCTGGGTCATCACTTCAAGGATTGCCATGTACTAAGGAGACTCAGCAACAATTCTTTCAAGGGTAGCAACAGCTAGTGTCGAAGCAGATGTATCCTCAGCATCCTATACTTGTTCAGCAAGTTTAGCCATTCAAGGGAATCAAGAATGGACCTTCTCAGCAGCAATCACAGCAACATTCTCAGCAACAACCTCAGTTGGGCAAAGTCTTTGCCTTGGACCCACCTCAGAATGACGCCATGGAACGTACTGGTGATATCCAAAATGGTAGCCAAAGCCGGTTTACTTAACTTAAGTAAAATGTACAGGTGTCGGCACCTGATCGGCTCACCAAATTCCGGGTTGAACCAGTCCAGTTTTCCTGTCTCACACCAGCTTAAATCACAGGGTGGCCGTTCTGGAATGAGGTTCCCCTGAAAAGGTGTTTAAACAGAAAGATGAAGGCCGGGATCGGAAATAAGGACCTTAGGCAAGTTTCAGAGAAGCTGCAACACTCAAACGGTCATCTCAGAGAGCTCAAGCCTCGGCAACTTTTCTCTCTAAAAAAAGTGCTTTTTACGCTAGGGGAGTGAAGGCTTTTATAGCCTTCTCCCCCTGGCCGAGCTTTATCCTCGAGTGACAAGTGTCAAGCATGCATGAGGACACCTGTCACTATGGGATAGGCTACGAGTGCGGCCTGCAGCTTTAACCAATCCCATCAGCCACTCGAGCAGGTTTCAGCCGTCCGTCCGAGCTGATGGGTCTGTTATCTCTACCCCCCTTCCTGAAAGGTTTTTCCTTGTCCCCCCCTCCCCGTGTTTCCTTTCTGATTGGTTAAAAATTAATGTGATGATCATAAAACGTGGGCGAGCTGTCAGCCCATTAAACTCAGGCCCACATGGGTTTCCGTCTTTCATCTGACTTGGCGGGATTTGGTCAGCCCATTAAATTCAGCCCGCTCATTTTCTTGTTTGGACCGAAGGTCCTGCATTAATTTTCTTGGACCAAAGGTCCTGCAATGATTAGGTGTGGGCGGGTTGTAAATTTGGTCAAATCCTGTCGTCCACTTGGGCAAATGAGAGTGTTTCTTGTCGCCTTACTTTCGTGAGAAAAGGGATCTCTTGTCCCCCTCCTTTTTCTGATTAGACCATAGGTCACATCAAGTTGGAGAAACGTGGAGTAGAAGACTTGTTCCCGAGTCCTCTAACTTTCAATCTGTGCCTTGGGATGAGTCAACGCTCTTTCCAACACTCAGGATATTTGTTTGTTTGAGGCTGTGCAAAACTCGCTCCTCCTTTAAGCGGGATGGAGCACCCTTAGCTTTTTTAGAGAAGGTCCGGATTTATATCCGAAAGAGGCCTTTACACCTGGGAAGGGGTATTATCCCGCCTCGAGCTCTTCCGGGAGTCACCCGGCCTCGCGACTTTTGAAAGGGGTCTACTTTGTATCCGACCATAGGGGTTTAATCCGGCCTCATGACCTTTGAAAGGGGTCTACCTTGTATCCCGCCATAGGGGTTTAATCCAGCCCCACGACCTTTTGAAAGGGGTCTGCCTTATATCCGGCCACAAGGGTTTAATCCGGCCTCACGACCTTTGAAAGGGGTCTACCTTGTATCCGGCCATAGGGTTTTAACCCAGCCTCATGACCTTTGAAAGGGGTCTGCCTTATATCCGGCCATAGGGGTTTAATCCAGCCTCACGACCTTTGAAAGGGGTCTACCTTATATCCGGCCATAGGGGTTTAATCTGGCCTCACGACCTTTGAAAGGGGTCTACCTTATATCCGGCCATAGGGTTTTAATCTGGCTTCATGACCTTTGAAAGGGGTCTACCTTATATCCGGCCATAGGGGTATAATCCGACCTCATGAAAAGCGTTGCACGCCTGAGGTGACTTGGCCTGTACGGCTCCCCAGTCAGTGCCACGTGGCGTGCATGCATAGGCCCAATTTGAATTTACCATAAATGGGGTCATCATTAGCCCTCTGCATTTAAACGTGCCGACGTGACATGTTTTGAATGCAAATCCCAGTGCAGTGATCTGCTGCAGCCTTTACCTTTCTCGTGATAGGTCGAGTGATGGAGCTGTTGCAAAAGGCAACCGTCGTTTGGCCTTCTCAAGCGTGCTGGAAAAGCAGCATTAAATGCGAGCCCAAATGTCAGTCCAGGGTTGGGTTACCGTGCCACCGCCTCGGTACTCCGCGAACCATCATTTGATGGGCCCCGCGCTGTCCCATCATCCCTTGTCTTTAAAGGGGATGAATAGCTTGAATCCAGGTTTTACCCTGTTCATCTTTGTTTGTAAGTCTTCTTCTTCCTCCAGACAGTCCTCTGCAACTCTTTGCTCACCCGTTCTGAAGAAATGACACCTGTGAAGAGCTTGGGAAAGAAGAAAACTGGAGCTTCCAGAAGTGCCGCTGCTCTGGAATTCCACCAGTTTTGAAGGGCGAGCAAACCCTGCGTTGTCCTTACCCAGAGTTTCCTAAGGATTCAGAAGAGAACTACAGGATGTTCAAAGACGTCACCTACTTCCGGATCTCGAGGGGGGACTATCCTTGTTCCCCTGTGGGTTTCAGGTCCCATTTGGACGCCCTCCACGGTTACGAGAGCTGGTGTCGGTCAGTACTGGCCAACCGGGAGTGGAGCCAACATTTGAAGCAAGCTGGGATCTATGACGCAGTGCGCGTCGTTTTTTGACATGTCTCGGGATAATGACAGTTTACGGGAGTTGGTGCTAAGGTGGAGCCCTTGCGCTCACATCTTCATTACCGCTTTTGGGGAGATCACTCCTAGTCTTGAGGATGTGGCAATCGTCACTTGCCTGCCGGTGCTGGGGAGTCAGAACCCGGCATACATCTACCTTTCAGAGGAGGAGAAAGAGATCGAGGCCGTGTTGATAAGTGTCCTTCGGGAGGAGGCCAGAAGGCCAGTGATCAAGACTTGGAACCCTGTGGGCGCCCTTGGCAAGAAGCGGACCAAGCAAGGATGGATCCGCTACTTCTGGCGGGAAGAGGTCGTCGACCGCCCAGCCAAGGTGTTCTTCATCGTAAATGGCGAAGGTAAGGACAGCCCGACCTTTATCACGTTGTGGCTATCTCATTACGTACTACCGAGCTTTCCTGACGACAAGGTAAATGAGGCCGCGCTACAGATTGCCATCAAGTCTGCACAAGGCGTATCCGTCCCCTTGGCTCCCTTGTTCCTGGGGAGTTTGTATGAGGGTTTGGACTTGCTGGATGTAGACTAGCCCCGGGCCCGGGGGGAGCGTGTCATCGAGACAATGGTGGACGTCGGTTTCCTCCAAATGTTCCTCTGGGAGCATTACCCCAGCTATGCTCTTGCCAAGGTCCAAGAGGATTCAGAAGTTAAGGGGGATCAGGGGCCCTACCCATGAATAGCTTTCTGGTCCGTGGAACATCCAAGGACCGACACGGGTATCTCTTTCATCTTCGATCAAGGGACGGAGTTTGAGTTCTGCTCGTACGCCTGGCAGATTAAAGGCATAGAGCAAGGCATGGGGGCCAACTTCGAAGGGGGGGAGCTAATCCCGGTGTCAGCATGGCACGAGCTCCCCTAGGAGATGCAGGAGTACTTGGTGATCATTCACCATGGCTACGTCCTAGGCGGGGTTGAGGCACTGACCTCGTGCCCTATGGTATACAACCCAGATAGGGTGGCGTGTCAGTTCAGGATGGACCAGGTGGTCCCCCGGGTGGACATTTATCCTGTCCTTTTTCGTAACAGTGGCGATCCCTCCACCACTCGGCTCCCCTCCTCAGGGGAGGA
This sequence comes from Pachysandra terminalis, assembly GCA_031762675.1. Taxonomy (NCBI): domain Eukaryota; kingdom Viridiplantae; phylum Streptophyta; class Magnoliopsida; order Buxales; family Buxaceae; genus Pachysandra; species Pachysandra terminalis. The sequence continues at coordinate 7,935 of JAUPMG010197170.1, forward strand.
AATTGAGCAGTACCGAGCCATCCGGGGGCTCCAAGACCCTTGTAAAGGTAAGCTCTAACTTGGGATTGTGGTGTTTTAGCCGCCTTTGTGCTAAAACCTGATTTTGCCTGTTTCAAGGAAAGGGTGTCCCGACTGTTGCCAAGGCGGCTTCTTCCGAGGTTGTCACCCTTCCTTTCCTCCTGAAGCAACTTGAGGGGGAGAAGACCGGGAAAAGACCAGCAAAAACTCTAAGGCCACCGAAGAAGGTAATCCGCCCAACCTTGCCGGAGTACACATGGCCCTAGGGCTAGATCCTAACCGTTCTTTTTTGATGCTCAGGTCTCGGTCGCAGAGAAACCCGGGATTGATGCTCCATTGGCCTCAGCTCCTGTGCCTGCTAGGGAGCGCCCTGCACAGAGAAAGTTGGTTCTTTGCACACAAATCCTTTTACCTAAGGGCGGAATTTAATAATACACTTTCTTTTAGGGCCTGCAGTCGAACCGGGATGTGATGGAGATCACCCCCCTCAGACCCTCAGTAATCCCCTAAGGCTTCTGCGAGAGGTGGGGATCAAAGGGAAGGGCAACCAGCTAACCTTGGTAAGAACCGTTTATTCCATCATGCCTATCGGTCGCCATATGCCGGCTCCGTTTCACAGATTTGCTAACCTTCCCCTTCTTTTAGGACCCGGCCCAGTCGCTCATGGAACTGCCAGACGAAGCCCTCGAATCCGTTGATGATGCCCTAGAGAGATCCGACAGGCCTGCAATGGAGAGGAGGGTCTTGGCCAAGCGGGCCAAGTATAGGCCGGGGGTCCAAGGTCTTCCTCCTCCCTCTCGTATGACCTCCACGGCTATGCTCAAGGAGTTGGGTGACTACGAGCTGGAGGCGGCAATTGTCGACACTGCTCACGCCCCCCTCCCCGCCCCCGAATTCGAAGATCGCCCATCCCCCAGGGGCGACGGATCAGCGACCGGGAGTGTTCAAGATGAGTTGGAGGCGGATGAGCCCGAGGTCGAGCCAGCTCGCATCCTAGAGCTCGAGAGCAACCCGGCCCTGGAGGGCGATGTACCAGAGGCCGGGGGCGTCCTGAACGAGGAGTCAGGGGCTTCTAATTCCGACCCCGACTCCCCGCCGGGGATAGAGTCTCCTGCACACCTGGCAACTGGGAAGGAGTCTCTTGAAGTTGCTGCTCGAGCTGCAATTGCCGAGACGGCGCAGGTCTTCACCGAGGTCAGAGCCACTGCTCAATCCGTGGTGTTGGATCAAACAGGGGATGTTGTTGCCGGGAGTCCGCCTGGGGGTCCTCTTGAAGATCCACAGGAGGAAAGGGATCCTGAAGCGGCCATCCCCGTTAACTCCCTTCCTGTCCTGGTTGTTGAAATGTTGGACACTCCCCAAGTGGCATCTCAAGAGTCGGACTGGGTGCCAATCCTAGTCCTTGAGATTGCTGAGACCCCAGAGGGTCCGCCTCTCGCTCTGGTGGTGGAAACCCCGGCTCTTGAAGCTGTTCAGACTCCTGAGGGTCTGCCCTCTCCCCTGGAGGAAGCTCCGGCCCTCCCACGTTCTGAGACCCCAGAGGGCCCCGCTTCTTCCGTGTCTGTGGCATTGGGCTTCATTACGCCCCTAGGAGCCATGATTCTTAGCAGACCATTCCCCTCACCAGCCACTCCCTCCCCAAGAGCGGCAAAGAGGCAGAAGACCGGCCCAGACAGCTACCGTGCTCTCTCGCAAGCCCGAGGGTACTATGCTCCTAAGGAGATGACAGACTGGATGTAGGTGATTTTCTGGGCTTATGGAGATGTCTCAGACAAGGAGAAGGTGACCTTGATTTGGGGCGGCAACGGAGGTATGTCGAGTTGTGTTCCCTGCTGGAGTCCATCTCGGGTACCAGATTTGAAACTCTCTGACAGAGGACGTGCTCGGTGTGTGGAGAGCGAGCGTCTCTGGGCTGGAAGACTTGGGCTTCAGACTGGACTGGCTGAGAGATCACCTGTCCAATCTGGAAGAAGTCACAGCCCGGCAGATGCAAAGGTTTGGTCTTCAGAGCCTTATTGTAGTGACCCGGATCCTTATTAAGATTTTTCATAAATTTACATGAATTAATCATAATTAATAGCTTGGTATTAGTTTGAATTAAGTGAGATTAAGGGTGGTTAATAATTA